>CAIGRT010013883.1:0-10954 GCA_903798405.1 Fraxinus platypoda
AATTTCAACCCCCCCCCCCCCCCCCACACACACACACAACAGAGTGAGATTCGATATTCTTTTTATCTTTTTTCAAAAGGTTACCTATCCACTCATGATGATTTCGAATAACAGCTGAAAATAAGTAGAGCAGCATCAGAAAACCATAGAAATTGCTGGCAGAAGCAGCTACAATGTATAATTGTGCACAATGGATTCCTACAGTAAAAAAAATCTGATTCATTGTAGCGTCGTACCTAACTTTCACAAAAGGATCAATTTAGGAGACATGAGCTGTAGCCTGTAATCTAGGATTAATGGACACAAAGTAAATAAGTCGAGAACTTTTTCTGTTTTTCAGTGGGTGTTTTATATTATTTTGATAACTAACTAAATGCGCTTGCGGGTTTCACGCGAACACCATTCCTTACATTGATGATCCTGGGAAATATATGTACTCAACACCATTGTGCATACTACCGAATGGGGAAGTTCAATTGGCCATTGTGTCGTCCTTTTTAGTTTACAACCGAAAGAGAATTCTATGAGGTTCCCCAAGATTAGCAATGTGAATGATTTCCTTGGAGTGAATACCTATATTGAAAGCTTAGTTTCACCTGATGCTGACGTTGAAAGACACGAAAGGTAAGACAAGGTACCGAATGTCGGATTATGTGGTTTTTGCATTGTCTACCTTCTTATACTCGCATGTATAACCATGAATCACCATAGTTTTATTGCACTTAGAGCGTGTTTGGTTGTGCTTAAAAGTTACATTTTTTCTGGAAGTATGCTCTTTTTACACAGTTTTGAACAAATGTGGTGCATTACATAATTAATTTCTAAATAGTAACAAACAAGTTTTGAGAGGAAAAATGATTAGTTTGATGTTATGCTATTTTATTTCCCTAAATTTTGTATAAACTAATTCTTTTCTGCTAAATGTGAAGTCGTGGAGTTAGATTTTTTTCCAATCAGTTCCTTTAATTTGTGCTTATAAGAAAAAATTCGTCCGATTTTGTTAGTTAGAATCAATTTCTTGATAACAACCCTTGATGTCACGTATTATACCTGGGTTCTTGAGTCGATAATTACGACATGAAAGAATTGAATTGCAGGAATAGTGGATGTCAAAATAGAATATTTGATGGAAAATATATCATCTTTGTTTGTTAGCT
This sequence comes from Fraxinus platypoda, assembly GCA_903798405.1. NCBI lineage: Eukaryota > Viridiplantae > Streptophyta > Magnoliopsida > Lamiales > Oleaceae > Fraxinus > Fraxinus platypoda. The sequence goes on from CAIGRT010013883.1 coordinate 1,158, forward strand.
CATGTTTGGGTCTTGATATCTTGAAACGTGTACTATCTATGTGGTCATGTCGAGTACTACGTACCAATCGTGCTCTTATAGTGTTTAGTGGTCATTGATGAACTTTCTTCTAAATGCGCTTCATTTACAGGCTTGTGACAGTCGATGCTCAGCTTGCATTACTGGGTGGAGGGAGTGCAACAAGTCATAGGGATCTGATCACGATGTTACTTTTATAATAAGTAATTCATTATATAAGTATTAAAATAATATTTTCTATTTAAGAAACTAAAAGAATACCATGTTTTAGCCAAGTTTAAACTATATTTTAATTTATTAATATTTACGATCTTGTATTTTTCAATATTTTCTAATATTTTTATGGAGCCTGTTTGGATCATAAGGCTGCAGGTTAATTAGGTATATACCCGACCAAATGACTGGTGGAAAATCAAAGAAACACAAAAATCATAAACCACTGATTGAATACAGTGGTTTTTATCGAAGAAATTAAAGGCAAAAAGTAAAGAAATAACCTTTTCAAATGTGGTCTTTCAACGTCTCCATCATATAAATGTCTCTTCAATGATTTAAGCAAAACTTCGACGAGTGAACTCAGATTCAGTGGCAGATTTTTAGGTATTGAAGGGTTAATGAAGAAAACTTTGATAATAAATGAGAGAATTTTAGCATGGTGGTGACGCGCACAAGCATAGTCTAATACTCTATAGCAAGTGAAGAAAATAATGGTCTGAAATGATTTTAAATAGACAATAAAAATTCTTAATTGAATCTCAATATAAATGCCTATTTATTTTATGAACACACACAATTGGCAGTATTTATTGGAGAGCGAGCAATATTTTTTGAAGTCGGATAGTCATAGACGGCCCAGCTTACAAGATAGCAGCTGACTGTCTAGCCCCGAGTATGGGAGAGCTCAAGCTTGACACTGAAGTTGTACCTTTGAGGAGAAATCAGATTGGAGTTGAAGCTGTTATACCAAACCATCAAGGGTCAGTAACTGTGCCCTGGAAGGTTTTTGCCCGAAGATGGGGAGGCCTATACCAATGAGTAGGAGGCTTGGAGCTGTTATATGTAAAGAATAAGCTGAAATGATGTAATTCATTTGATAACGCTGTCAGTGCCCTCACCTAGACTGATATTAAACACCATGTTTCCATCCTACGTTACATGTTTTTTGGTAAATTTGGATGGATTAATTCTATCCCTCGTTTATTTCTCATGATATACGTGGATACATTATGAAATAAAAGTTACCCGTTGGTTCTCAAAGAAAAAGCTGGATCAGACACCCTAGCCCATTATCCGTATATATAATTCCTGTAGAGTTCATCTTACAAAACCAGCCACAATAGCACTGGCCTTCCAGCCAGGGTCTTAGTGATAAAATGGTCATCCAAAGGCAAATGAACAAATCCAGTAACATTCAGAATGAATTCCAACTGTATTTTTATTTAAGCGGAACGATTAACAAGTATCCTCTGCCAGTAATATACAGACACAAGTCCAACCACAAGACTGCATTACAGACAACAGAGATACTAAGATCAGGGAGTTCCAAAAACAACGTTAATAAGCTCCAGTTGATAATGCACAGGCCTAATCATGGATCTTCACAACGGTAACCGGGCAAGTAGCATTGTTGACTACATAGGTACTCACACTGCCCATAATAACCCTGCAAAAATAAATGAAACAAACCGAATATCTATTAGTTTTAAAGACGACGACTAGAATTAAAAACAAAAAGATAAGAAATTTTAATGAATACTGATCTTTGACAAGGTTGGACACAAATGGTGAAGTACAGGAGGACAAAAATTCCTAACAAAAGGCTCGAAACAGAGACAATTTTGGCTTTTTTATGCCATATTGAACAGCAGTAGACAAAATAAAGAAATTAAGAGAACTTTAAAAAAAAAGTTCTGTCGTCCTGTGCAAACATTCACTTATAATTTATGCTAGTATTTACATGAATAAGGGGACCTTTACTTGATCGATCAATAGGCACACAATCCTTACGGCTTTATTAACTACAAAGATTCAATAAAATCCGTAGAGCTATTTAAAAGGGGAAAAGTAATCTCTCTAAGATCACACAGTCTCAACATATGAATCAAAGAAATGACTCCTCAAAGACTTCAAAGGAAGCAAACCTCTTTATTTTGCCAAGGCCTCTGTTTCCAATAACAAGGCAGTCGAGGGGAATATTATCAATTGATTCACATATCTTCTCTCGAGCATCTCCCCAATAAATTTTCAGGAGCACTGTTATCTGCATCATTAAAATCTGTAAGTATTGCAATTCGTAAAAGGGGAACGGCATGTTTGATAAGGTAGCTTGCACAACATCGAATTGTATTAAGAATGCGAAATAAGCTAAAATCTTGTTTATTGTATTGTCCACATCTGACATCTGCTAGTTTTGACATGACGACCGTAAACATCAAAGTTACCTCTTTCTGCCTAGATGCAGTAGCAACAATGCCCAATGTTTCAGGGTCGGGATTAACCCCATATTTCTTCATGATATGGGGCTGCGAGAACTCGATCAAAGGAATCAAAGCTAATAAAATCACAAAAACAAATACATCGGTTAATAACCACACAAATAAACAAGACTATACATCTAAGTTATGATATACTTCACTGATGTAAAAATGATTGCAACACATCCACTTCTTTTGTCCATAAGACACTCATTTTATCCAAACTCGAAAACTTAATTTATAATATTTAGCCCCCGTTTGGGCCACCTTTTTATCTCATTAAAATGAAAAATATGATCGTTATCCATCACATCAACATTTAAATTCAAATTTTTTATCTCTTGTGNCCAATAACGGCTATATTTTTCATTCTTATTCTACAATAAGGTGGCTCAAACAAGGCCTTAATGCCCCTTGAATACTAAAATCTAGATTAAGAATCAAGAAAATAAGAGCAATTTAGCCAAAGAAAAAAGGAAACAAATTTTGTGCCCAAAAAAGAAAAAAAAAGTAAATGTTGGCGGAAACACCAAGAAATCTAAAATTGGGCTCAGAAAAAGGAACACAAACTGAGGCTTGCTCGATCCACAACGTTGCACTTGGTTGCCCCACGCTTTCACCTCCACAAAGGAGAACTATGGTGATTGGTTTGCACCCACAAAGGAAGAGTAGAATAGAGATGGAAATTGGAACTTGAAGAAGAAGAACCAAAGCCAGCCAAAACCTCACATTTATTGTTGTAGAAGCTTGCTCCAAGATATTCAATTCGGTGATTTCCGGGGGCTCAGTATCACGCTACCAATCTCAATCAACAACCAATCCAAATGGCTTAACCACAACCAATCACTTAGGTTGCTACTTATTCTCTCACCCGCAAAGGACAAGAATATGGTGGTTTGCAGACACAAAGGAGAAAAACAATGGTAGAACAATGTTCAGACTCAAAACATGAAGGGGAAAATAACATGAGCAGCCACGGTTTCTTTCTTGCAAAGCACACGTTTCTCTCTTTTTGCACAAATCACACACGTCAACATCAATAAAAAAATGAGGCAATATATAGTAGTAGGTTAGGTAACTAAGTACATGGGCCAAGACTATAATAGCCTCCAATAAGTGGATATTTGGGTAGTAAGCAACATTAATAAATTAAGCTGCTTCCAATGCCCACGTTGATATTAGATCAAGTTTTTAAGCTTAGTTGTTGATAATTAATTCACCCATCAGCCGATGCTTATGAAATATAATCGAACCGTTTAACATCATTGCCCGAGATTTATTGGGTATCAAAACCCAACAAATCTTCACCTTAATACCCAATCAACCTGCAAGCAAGCAACATAATTTACTTGCACCTGACCAGGGTCTTAACAAATAGAGGATTCCAAAATTTAATCACATCTCCATCCAAATGTCACTTTCCACATCCTCTGTATATATCACCAATACACCCTCAGTCATCTATACTCCACATTACCAATAGTCACACTTACTGCTAATGCATCCTAACTCATTATGCATGCAAGCACATTACACACAGTAATAAAATTACTCTCAAATTCATGCAAATACACATTTCAAACATATTGAAATGCAACACCAAATCAAGCAATCATACATGCAAATAGAATTACACACATATGCATATGCAGTAAATATGTTTCCTATCAATAAACCTCATTTAGGTCATAACTAGACCCAACAACAACATTTGCCTCACCTCTTGCCTTACCCTTCTGCTTATCCTTCTTCTTAAGACACTCATAAGGTATCTAGACTTACCACAGCTATAACACCGAGTACCACTGAACTTAAACTTGTCCAAACTCTTGCCCTTCTTCTCACCACTCTCGTCACTTGAGTTACTACTCGTGTCACTACTATCTTAAACCCTACCCAAACTCATTTGCTTAAACTGCGTTCTACTCCTCATCATGTATTCTTCACCACTCCTCTTATCCTCTTTTTCATCATTAATCTCCATATCCTTACTTCAAAGGGAATCTACGACAATTTTGAATGTTAAGGTGTCCCCACTATACTTAATTGTATTTTTAACTTCCCAATATGAATCAAGCATAAAATTAAGTAAAATTATTGCCTTATACGTTTCAAACACATTTTCATCACAATTAACAATATCTTGAACAAGTTTGTTAAAAACATATAAATTGTCATCAATTTGAAGGATCCATTTTAAAGCTAAAAAATCTTTCGAGTAAGTACAATTTGTTAGGAGTAAACTTAAGTAAATATAATTCCTCCAACTTTTTTCAAAGTTCTTTTTGTAGTATCAAATTTACCAATTTTGCTCAAAACAACATCTGATAGAAGTAAAATAATTAAAGTGTAAGCAAGTTCGTCAAATTTGTCCTTTTTGTTCTTTTGACAAATTTTTAGAAAAATTGCCATCGATGACTTTTGAATTTTTTTGTTGAACCAAATTTCATCTCATTTTTTGTTGCCAAATTGAAAAGTCTCATTTTGCATTGAAAATCTCCAAATCAAAATGTGTAGGCATTTTTGATAAAAATAGAACAACCAAAATGTATAAATAGATCTGTCATTCCAATTTTATTTGGTTACCTTAATTATGCAAGTATGAGCATTATTTTGTTTGTTTGCAGGTTAATTGGGTATCAAGATAAAAATTTGTTGTGTTTTGATAGCCAATAAATTCTGAGTAATAATGTTAAATGGTTTGAGTATATTTCATGACCTGGACGGATGGGTGAATTAATTATCAGCAATTAAGTCTAAAGGCTGGACCCAAAAACAAAGTGTGTTGTTGGAAGCAGCTTAATTTATTAATGTTGCTCACGGCTTAGCTATTCACTAATTTCAACAAATCAATCATCTTATCAGGTTAATTAAACGATCAAAATCTATAAACATATATCAATTGAACTCAAATTAAGTTGATCGGCGTAAAATCACCCATAAGAAAACACATATTTGTTAAAAATTGATGTGCAATAAAAAAAATGAATAAATCCGTCATATATAGAGATAGAAAGCTTGAATTCATACGAGAACCAGTGGCTTCCCAGAGCTGCATCTCGCCTTCCTCATAATGGCCTTCGTGCTGGACTGTAACCAGAATCAGGTGATCTCCCTTTCGCACAATGTTATTCACTGCCCATTCAAGCGCCTTCCCGCTGCACGGTGAGAAATCAACGGCCACACCCACTCTCCTACAATCTCCCATCTATTTCTCTCTGTAGAACCCCTCTCTCTCTCTCTCTCTCTCTCACTATATCTGTATGTTTAGGTCGTGTTTGACATATTGGAGAAGAATTTGATTTGGAACCGTGATCGATGGAAGAACTTGTGGTCAAAAGGTTGGGAGAATTTTTGGATTTATGTGGCGAAGGAAAATGTCAACTAATAATATTTTCTGCTGAGGTGCAATACTTTTCCAATTTTATTCAAAAGGCCATAAGCCTTCAACTTTATATAGATATTTGGTACACTGTTTTGTCTTTTTGGCTCTCCTGTCCATTTTTTCTCACTAATCATGGCCAAACCTAGTGATAACTTGATTCGATTTTTAGTAAATTTTAATAAAAATTGATAAAATTTATTATTGAAAATTTGTGAATTTCATAAAATGTGTGGTTAAAATTAATGGTTGATTTTGACTTAAAATTTTTAGTCGCACCAAACAAGTGCCAAGTAAGTTGGACTCCTTTAGATAGCACAAGGAAAAAGAAAGAAATTGTGTACATTACTTCATCTCGTCTATGTAGCTTTCACTGCAACTCCAAAAGTAAATTCGACATAGATACAAAAAATTGTATGAAAAACACAAAATGTGCGATTCAACAAACTCATAGATTCCACAGAATAACTTGAAGAAAACTCCAAGAGCTCAATGTTTATTCAATAATCAATTGGCTTCTAAGAAACCCAACTTTTGAATGTAAAGGAAACCAATTATAAACAACAAAGATAAAATATGCAAAAAAAATAATAATAACAACAACAAACACAGTTGAACTAGTAGAGTCACAAGCCTCGATGCCCCTAGCCACATCGCGCCATCCTATCCATCTTCGGGTGGTCTAGTCGAGCCTCAAACGTGTACACCACATCTTTCGTTGCACAAGCCATGAAAAAGATCATAAATATCACTGAAAATGGTGCAGCAAAAATGTGACTATTGAGAAAAATATTGCTGTGAAAAGGAAAACCAGTAACATGATTGCCAGAATGAACCCTACAACTCCCAATTCACTTCTGCAATTAATATCCTTCATAGCCTGCCACCAAGATCGTCTTCTGCTATTTTTATGGTCATTAATTTGCCTACAAATTTCTCCATAGTAAAAATCCTTCACATTAATATCAACTTGCAGTTTCTCCAACAGATTAAGAATTTCTCCCTCTCTTGCATGACTACTATCAATGAGAATTCTTTTCCTGCAAAGTATTCGTGCATCGTTTTCATTCCGGATTAATCTTGCCATGAAAATGGAGTATGATGTGATCGTCTTTGAACATTGGTGGTGGCTACGCTCTAATGCTATCAGGTTTCTGAACAAAATTTCTGTATATCCATTGATTTTAAAAGGTGGGATTTGGAGTTCTTCTTTGATGAATTTTATGTTCAAAGGGACTTCTTTGGCTGCCCTTCGAAGTCTTATCCCAGCTAACTGAAAGTTAAAAACACTGTTAACGCATCTTGCCGAAGCTCAAATAAAATAAAAACATTAGGGGCTTTCAGTTCTGTGTTTTGAGTTTTGAATTCATTTTAGGTTTTGTGTTGAGTGTCTATTTTGAGATTGTTGAAAATGTATTCTTTTTGGCATTTTGAAAAATTGTTTTGAAAACACCAAAAACATGTTTTGAAAATTTTGGCTTGATTATAACTGAAAACACTCAAAACGACAAAATTTGTCGTTTTGGGTTTTCTTTGTAAATTTTTAACTTGTTTTCAAAAACGCGTTTTCGAAAATAAGAAAGAGAACGCGTTTTCACTGTTTTGAAAAATCGAAAACAGAAAAAAGCTTGAAAATGATAAAAGAACAGGCCCTTAGTTTTCTGAAAAGTAGGTAAAGACTTTTGAAAGAAGCTAATGGTATCTTAGTTGAAGCAAGGTGGCTATAGGTATTTTGTAAACTTCAACCTGAAGATCTGTAGCGCCGCTGCGTAAATCTTTCTGACCACCAGTGGATCGTGTTTGAGGCATTGTCGGAAGATATTGCTGGCGGATTAAGTCAAGCAAGTTATGGATTTCCGGACCAAATTTGTCTTGAGGGACTTGTCCATCTCCTGGAATCAGTTTTCTGAAGAAACACAAGGCTAGTTCCATGAGGGACGTGTTGCTACATTGCTTAATTACAACAATGTGAAACAACTTCTGAAGAACCCAAAAGGGAATTTGATTTTCAAGTAAAATCATGTCGCATCTTAACCAGAACATTTTACTGTCTGTGCTGAAGAATATTGGATCATCCCTACGCCTCAGATTCTTGATGGAATACTCAAGAAAAAGCTCGATTATGAAACAACCATCGACTAACATAATTTCAACAAATTTATCACTCTCCATGTTGACTGTTTCACCATAGAATTTTCGAGCTTTTTGTTCAGAATGTTGAAGTGTCTTGACACAAGTGTCAAGAATTGTTTCTGCATTAGGGTGTCGATTCAGCAGGCTGTCGAAATATTGCCACTTTAGATCTTCCATGACTTGAAGGCTGTGTTTGCCATGGTGAAAAGGTCCAATTGACAGCAAACTAGGGAAATATTTGTCGTGATTTCCTTCAGAAAGTTCTTCAGAAATCCTGCAAACAGAATGCAACAAAGAAACTTTTTCCATTTTTTCCTTGATCGAGTTTACAAGATCATGCTCATGACTAATTTCGATGGCTACATGATCTGTTTTTTCAGTTTGTCCATGTTGTTCCATTTTATTTGCAAGTAATGTCTGTCGAAGGTATAAATACAAACAAATAAATTAGTACCTTCCCGACAATGTACAAAGGGATTTGCAAATTTGAATGGAAATTAAGAGGATCTTCTACTATAAGATAGACGAAAGTAGAAGACTGACTGACTCTGTGGGCGAGGCCAACCGATAGGCAACTTTCAATGCAAAGAGCGATCTTCAGAAAAATATCTCTGGAGGTCAGTTCTAATTACTTAGATATTGCGAAGAGTGTCATGCATGGTATTTACAGAGAATAAAAAAAAAAATGTACTGCTAAATTGAACTTGCTATCTCTTTGAAGTACCACTACACTGGAACTGAGACAGGACAGAAACTCGATTTGTATGGATTGTCAATTGAAGTTCTGGACAATTTAAAACCCACAAAAACACTGTATACTGATGAGAATCAAAGGTGACTTGGTAAGTTTAGCAAGAGATTAATCAACTAAAGCAGTCTGTCTGAAGATCTTCAGACAGAAAGCAAAGTGTTAACAGAAGTTTTCAACTGTAAAGAATGATACTGTTTAAATTATTAACTAAAGTGTTACAACAGGTTTTAATTGGAAGTTCTTTAACGTAATGCAGAGATATTCTTATCTACTTAGTAGGCTTGAGCTTTGTTTCTACGCAATCTCATCAACACGATAAGCACTCATCACATTGTACGTAATTATTTTTATTCATTTCTTTCAAAATTTCCAACTTGCATAATCTAAGATAGAGTGTTGAACCTCCTCATGGAGAAAAAATTATTAAAATTGATTTTTGTTATTCTAAGAGTAGAGAAATGAGAAGAGAATTTCACCAAAATGGAGCAAAGAACATTAATTTCTCTTTGAAATTCATGAGCCCAAAGAAACCTAAAATAACATTAATATGAAATTGTCAAATTTATCCTATTAGAGCATCTTCAATCGTGGTGTAAAATAAATTTAAATTGTGATTTAGATCTCCGAAGTGTTCGAAATCCTCTTCAATGGAGAGATACATTGGAAATACAAATTACATTTTCCGGCAGAACATATTTTTTTACATTCGTAGGAGGCAAAAAGTAGATTTAGAATTTTTTTTTTCATTTGAGCAAAATTTGAATTTAGACCCATCGAAATGATTTTGAAGATATAAATTTACACCACGATTGGAGATGCTCCTATGCAAAATAGATCTAAATTGTAATTTAGATTTCCAAAGTGACGGAAAACCTTTTCCAATATATGCACATCTTCCAACTTCCATTTATATATATACCAGTCAGACGCACGTGCTACCGGCGTAGTTGGCTACTTAATAGTGCGGTTGTAAAAGCTTAATGAAACAAACATGAGTGAAGCACCGTTAGACAAATTTTATCATCCATATACAAGTGAA
>CAIGRT010013892.1:0-26674 GCA_903798405.1 Fraxinus platypoda
TTCCAAAGATAGCCTTCAAATCATCGTAACGAGGACAAAGTTTCATCCTCCACTTTTAGAATTTCGATTTTCCCTACAAAAAAGAGGGGAGGGGGATATGTTATATGCGTAGCCAATATCCAAAAGAAAATATGCTACTAAAACGTAATGACTAATAATTTCATTAGTCGATGAAATATAATACCTTCAGATACTCCTCCCAAGCAAGTGTATCGACCGTGACACGTCCAGTGCTAGGATCCAATCTAAAACCACTCATACTTAACAACCGACGAACTTCAACATATTCTTTTTTTTAAGTCTCCAATCGTGCACTTACATTCTTATCTGACACTACGACTCCGCATCCGTTGTACACACTCTCAATTGCTTTGGACATATGATATGATGAAAAGCCATTGTCACACCTTTTGTGACTAGCCAACATCAGATGCAATAGTGTAGTTATCATACAACCATCAATTGCACCACTCCAACGTATATGACGAGTCCTAGAATTAGGATCCACTTGGGTTGAGCTTATTTCCTCCACATCTGAATGGGTGGTTGGTCGAGGAACTTGAAAAGGTGTGGAAGAGCTTTGTCAATTATGTAGCATGATTCTGTATCGCAAGATTAAAAGTTTATAGCCACCATTACATAAAAACATGTAAAAAAAAATAATAATAATAATAATAATAATAAGAAATATATATATATAACAATTTGTCTCCAATAACGGCAATTTCAATTACAACATTTAAAATTCGAGCAACCTTATGTCAACCTTTACATAAGGACATGATTAAAAATTATGTCCAACAATATGTATTCAATTTCAACAATAACTAAATATGAAATTCTATCAAGTTTAGGTTTGTTATATAAGAACATAACTAAAAAAATAAATTCAATCGAAATCAACTGCCGCATTCTGGTTGGTATGATAATCAGCCCACATCAAATCAGCAATTGTATTCCTCTTATTAGACCATGTGTCATGAGCTTTGAAAGATATTTGAGCATTTGGAGTTTCATCTTTAGGTACATCAACATGTGTAGGGTTAACCTCATCATCGATACTATCTAAGCCCTCATTACAAACATCTTCTACCTCATCAATTCTAAAGAAGTTGTGGACGGCAGAACAAGCAAGGACAATCTCTGCTTGTGTGTCAATGTCGTGGTAGGATTGATGTTTCAAATATACAAATCCTTTTTTTAAGCAAACCAATTGTCCAATCAATTCTTAAGAAGTTGTGGATAGCAGAACAAGCGAGGACAATTTTTGCTTGTACACAATATCGTGGTAGGGTTGATGTCTCAAATATGCAAATCTTTTTTTAATGAAACCAATTGTCCTCTCAATAACATTACGTAAAGATGAATATCGAAAATTAAACAATTCCTTGCTACTTTCAGAACATTAACCCTCAATGTCTTTACGATGATAACGAGTACTACGGTATGGTGCAAGAAATCCTGGAAAAAAAAAATTTGGATTTAATTATAAATATTTTATTGAGTAAATGTATGGTTGAAAATGTAAGAAAACAAAAATTGATTTTAGCCCTTGTTTGGCCCTATAAAAATAAAATTCATTTTTCTCTCTCTTTTTATCAATTACATATTTTTTAATAAAATAATATTACATATAAATCTAATAACGTTTTCTCTTTTATTTATTTATACATTCTCCAAAAATTATTATTCTCCTCTTTAAAATATGAAATAATGGAGTTCAAACAGGGGCTCAATGGATGACAAACCGATGTTTAAGCCAAACAAGCTCCGACGCTTATAAACCGGGCACGTTAGCCCTAATTTTCCGAGGATTCAATTCTCTCCAGAAATCTAAGGTTTCTTATCGTAGCAAGATTTGTTATTGTGTTAATAACACCATTAACATTGCTGTTACCTTCAGAATCTCCAGTCTGTAAACTATGGATGCTCAGAGAGCTTTGCTTGATGAACTCATGGGCACAGGTTTCCACTCCTCCTTAAACCCTAATTTCCCAATTCTCAATTCCAGGCTACGTTCCTTAAATTTCATTAAAAATGTAATCAATTTTCTTGTGAGGATAAAATTTAGCTCAATATACTTCCAAAAAACCTAGAGCTTCAATTGGCATGATCAAATTTGAGCGATGTAATTTGGACTATCAAAGAGAATGTGAACAGTCCGAACTATCTAAATCATCTGAACTGGGTCTTTTCTTTTCTTGATTAATTTTCATTGATTTGATATCTCATAGGCAATGAAAACATGACTTTTTCGTTTTATGCCACTGACGTTTTACCATGCCAAAGCAATGTGGAATACCTGTTCTTATTACCTCTTCTGTTGCTATTGTTTTTAAAGCACGAAATATGACTGAAGAAGAGAGAAAGGGTTACAAGGAAATTAGGTGGGATGATAAGGAAGTTTGTGCATTCTATATGGTTCGATTCTGCCCCCATGATCTGTTTGTTAACACTCGGAATGATCTAGGTGATGTTTTAATTCTTGTACCTTCATAAAGATGTTTAGTTTTTAATGTTCATCTATTGAGAAAGTTTATATAAAAATTAAAGAAATTGAATTCAGAGAATCTACTTATTTCACATTTTAGCAATACCCGAGTTTTTTTTCTGAACTGATAAAGTTTCTTTTGTCTCCCTTTGTACCAGGGATGTGCCCGAGAATTCATGACCCAAAGTTGAAGGAAAGGTAATATTTGATCATTAGTTTAGGTGTTCTATTAAAAAAAAATTCAGGATGCATTCTAAAGGTCGTTCCTGGCTGCTATCCTGTAGGTCATTTTCTTAACTTATGTGCAACTTATCTTAGGAAGATAATGCTTTTGGTAAGGTTTATGACGTGTATGATAGTTAGCTTGTGATCTGGATCCATAAAAATTAAGATACTCTTTTGTTGTGTTCCTCCCCATTTGTTTTGGGGAAAATTCCTGCATTAATCCCCAATCTATTCACTCAGTAGTTAACGTGTTCCTATTCTATTTCTTTTGTCATTCAAGTCTTCAACCTTTCTTGGTTGCAGTAAGTAGTAACATCTTTCTTTATTTCTTTTTTCTTTCTATTTCCTCTTTTGTGTATTTTTTTTTATTGAAATCACGTGTTTACCATTTTACCCCCTGAAAGTTGACCTTTTTTATAAGTTATGATCAATTGGACAGTCTTCGTGGACCTGTAACCATGGTGCTATGGAAATGATAAGTTTGGGACTTAAATGCCATGAAGATAAATAGAATGGGGCCCCGTTTGCTTCTAAGTGAATAACTAATGCTGCAATTTTCCCTTTATATTCTATCTTCCTTTTTTCTGTCTCTTGTAGCAATGTACCTGTCATAGAGGTTTTATTCTGGAAGGGACTATAGTTTTGAGCATCCTTTGCTGATAAGGATTATTTGCTGTGGCTGCACTAGATCCTACTTTTGAACATTTTAGTGTCTTTTGATAGTTCATGTGCCAACTTGTCCTATTAGTCATTTATTTATTCGTTTTCATCCTTGTGTATTTTGTTCTTCTTTGGATTATTTTGCATTGAGTATAAAGTAATCCACATTACAATTGACTTTGGATATACCTTCTTGGAGAGTATTCCAAAATGTGATTATCTTTAAGAACATAATGTCTATCCATCAATAATATCTTCAAGAACAAATCTCTTTCATTGAATATCTATTTACGACAATGTTTCTTCATGGTTTGTAGACCATGAAGTTCATTACTATAGTTTTTTGACTATTCTTAATTGATCTCTTAGTCATATCTTCCTTGTAGAAAATATGTATTTGTAACAACACAGTTCATTACACTTTCTTCTACTGCTGTTAATGCCTTTATTTCTTTGTATTTTTATGAAACACCAGGTAAGTAAAAATTAGTTACTACATAAAGTCATTTTGATGTCTAAGATTGAGAAGCGGAATTGATGAATAAAAGAAAAGGTAGCACACTTGGATAAAGAAACATGTCCTCTCATGAAAATTTGTTATAAAGTGAACGCCTTTTGACAACTAAGATTTGAGAACGTGCAAAAGTTGCCTAAGAAGCTCTAGTAGTTTAGGAATAATAAGACACAAAAATGTAAAGTATTGTTGATTGTTTAAGATATATCTAGTGGTAGGAAGATTGACTGTAAATGAAAAGATTAGTATGCTAGATTTAAGAAAAAATTCGCACATTCCACTATGTTTCAGACCTCCACATGCTTATTTAAAGAGAATGGAAAATTGCAATACGATATAAATATTTCTCTGGTGGAAGAGTGAGCAAAGAGGCTAGTTGTGTATAACTGTACGATGTAGAAAGAGATGGTAATAATAAAAATTAAATTATAAAGCATAACAGAAAACATGAAATGCCAGATTACTATTAGAGGATGATGATACTTCTTATGGGCTCAAATAGACATATGGTACAGGCATCAAAGATGTTGAAGGATTTTATATCACATATATGGCACATGGTGGCTTCTGGTTCATTTTATTGTTTATTCATATTCATTTATATGATTCTTGTGTGTGCATTCACATGATTACCCCATCCCCATAAAAGGAAAAGGAAGATGGCGCCACTCTCACTATGTTGAATCATCGCTGATTATGCAATGTTTTGACTATTAGGGAGAGGCATCATCTTGAGGATGAATTTTGCTACTCTTGAATTTCTTCTATTTATATCAATTAACCCTGAGGACCATGTGCCCCTTATCTTTTGGCAGATTACTATATTTTTACAAATATTTCGTGTTCTTTCTTATGCCTCGTAAAAACTTCTCTTTTTACTCTTCTAATAATATATAAAATGTACTATTCACTTATGGCTCTTTTTCTATTGAAATATTCTGATTTAGCATATATACGTGTCTGGAAAAGTTAAAGTAATACAACTCTGATTGCTTCATCTAGATGGTTCATTATAGGATATTCCACAGCTCATTTCGTAAGCTCATCCCCATATAAAATATCACGAGGTCAATTTTCCAGTATGAATTTCAGTAGTGCTTGTTTGTGAGAAATTATAAGTTGTTGAAATTATAAATTAATAGAAATGAGTGGTGGATTAGTGGATACTAGTTATGGGTCCTTCGAAATGCGTGGTTAAATTGAAATTTAGTTCTGACTTTTAAATTATCATGGAATTATATTTTAAACCGAACAAGCACTAAGTTGTCAAAATATAGATAGAGGTGTTTACTATTCCTACTGCTGTCTTTTATATTTAGGGTTTGTGGCTCTGAGAAGCTTTTGTTAGTTAACATTCTTTGTGTACCATTTATATGAGCTCATTTCACTGTTTTGATGAGTTTTATATTTCTTTTTAGTTTCGAGAAGTCTCCAAGACACAATTCCTATGTTCCCAAGTTTGAAGCAGAACTTGCTCACTTCTGTGAGAAGTTGGTAAGCTTTTGTCTACAAATTGAAGATCAACATTTTTCAGTTAATATAATGGTTGATTTTAGGGTTTGATCAAACTTGAAAATTCTATTTCAGGTTTCAGATTTAGATAGAAGAGTTAGACGTGGCCGAGAACGGCTTGCTCAAGAGGTCGAAGTTCCCCTTCCCCCTCCTCTCTCAGCCGAAAAATCTGAGCAATTGTCTGTGATGGAAGAAAAGATAAAGAATCTGCTGGAACAAGTTGAGTTTCTTGGTGAAGCAGGGAAGGTTGATGAAGCGGTGACACTGATGAGAAAGGTGCTGCTATTGTTTTCTACCTGATATAGAGCAGGTTTGCTAAGCTATAAAAGCGTAAAGGTTACATTTTAAGCAACTTTTTGCAATGTTGAAAAGGCTATATTGGGACTGAGGTGAGGCATAAGCCTCTTCTCAAACAAAAAATAAGTCAAAAAACTACAAAATTGAGCCCATGATATAAAAGGAAAACCACAAAAAACCTTGTAAAACATTCTAGGTTACAGAACAAAACTCAAAAAGTTGAGGCTAGTAGTAAAATGGCCAGAAAACACTACTCAAATGAACACACACGAGTCGTACTGAGCCTTGAGGCATAAGCCTCAGTATATTGAGGCGTAGATCTCAAAAAATTGAAGTTAAATCTCAATAAATGAGGTGTAAGCATTAACTGATGGCACTTAAGGTGTAAGCTTTGAGGGGTTCAATGAAAGCCTCACGTGAAGTGGGACTCAGGGCCCAAGCCTCAAGTAGCTTTTTGTGACGATGATTTTATTTTTCCCAACATGTTTGATAACTTACTTTTTCTAAAGTTACTTATTTGTAAGTAACTCTTGCTTTTCTGTCACCAATAAAGGTATTTATTTTAAAACTCGCTTATTTACTTGTAAGTAAACTTTATAAGCTTCGCAGAACATGCTTTAATAGTCCACCACTTTATAACTGTTTACTCGTAACTTTGATCACAATTCATTTTCAGGTGGATGCACTTAATGCTGAGAAGACAGCCTTGACTCAGCAACCACAGCAGGATAAATTATTGATGATTGCGCAGGAGAAAAAAATGGCTTTATGTGAGATATGTGGTTCATTTTTAGTGGCAACTGATGCTGCAGAGAGAACTCAGTCTCATGTTACTGGCAAGCAGCACATGGGTTACGGCATGGTCCGGGACTTTCTCTCTGAATACAAGGTAATTTCTGTTTCTTATTTAGAAAGTAAAATTGTTACATAAAAATTCCACCTATATTCAGATTATCTAGTAACTGGTGAAATTTTATCAAATTAACAGGCAGCTAAGGAGAAGGCAAGGGAAGAAGAAAGATTAGCCAAGGAGAAAGAAGCGGAAGAACGGAGAAAGCTGAGGGAAAGAGAATACCACAGCAGAAGTAGTTGTGACTCGGCAGACAAAGACAGGTATCGTGATAGGGATTATGACAGGGGGAGGGACAGATATCGAGAAAGGTCTCATGAGAGAAATGGTAGAGGAATTCGTGAAGGGGGGAGAGGATCAGACTGGAATTACAGCAATTCAAGGAATGGAAGAAAAGGAAGTAATGAAGGATTCCATGAACGTGATAAAAGCAAGACACGTTCTCCTGTCAGGCATGGCCACAGGAGGTCGTCAGGGAGTCCCATTCACCCATATTAGAGGATTATCTTGATAATTGTCTAAACTTTGAATTCCAAAGAGGTAGACATTTTTTACTACTTATCTAGTTTCATGTGCGTGCGTTTTGGAGTCAGAAGCTCTGTTGTCGTCATGAGTAAAATTATTTTTTGTTCTGACAGCTCTATTATGATTGTACCATCTCCCTATCAATTAGAGAAAAGGTCGAGGTAGGTATATCTTCATTGTTATGACTCTTTCTATATTAATCTTTGGTCGATAGTTCTATGGATCACATTTGGTATTTCATTTATTAAACAATGGTATTTGATCAATTTTTAAGTGGGATCAACCTATTTCATGTAGTTATAAGAACAGATTCTACATGTTTTCGTGGGTAAACACTGCTGCTGATGGAGAACAGGTTTTATCCAAACTGTGAGGTAACAAATAATTTTATTTTGTCACCTGGAAAATTAACATCCTTCACCGTTACCAATTTGGTTCTCTCTCTGGTTATCCAGATGCTCAAATGCAAAACTGGTTTCTTTTCTTCTATCTTTGGTAAATCAGTTTAGGCAATGCGAATTGTTGCTTGTTAGTTGTTTATTTGATGAGTTAATTGCCCAGGTGGGCATGGTGTTGCACAGTCGTGAAGCTCTTGAGAAGATGGGTAAACTTTCTTTATCTGCTTGTTTTCCGTCCTCCTCTGCCTGGGCTTAAATAGTTGGCTATGCAGGTGACACATTCGTATGAAATGGAAGCTAAATTTACAAAAAACCAAAAATTTGCAATAATAATCGCGTTTGAGATCAACTATTTGTTTGAGGTTTTTGTTCACTACAAGATTTAGAAATGTAAAAGCTTCTCTTTATCTACTCTCTTTCATGTCTGGGATACTCGTGCACATGGATATGTGTGTATGCGTGTTGTTTTTCTATTTAGTGGCATCTTCCTCTAGCAGCAGGTTTATTTCCCACTGCTTGATGTTTAAGTAGGATGGGAGTATTAGCCTGTGAAAAATCATCGATAGAACTTCAATCTGCAAATGTCCATTGTGAACAAGGGTGCCTGCCATTGCATAAGTTCGACTCTAGTAACGTCTTTTTTAATCATGTTTCTAGGTACAGTTTCTGCAGGGGTAATTGCTGCTTGTGAAATTAATTGAATAACAAATAACAGGTGGTCAGAATTTGACAAATCAAGTTCATCTTGATCTGCGATGCTTTTTTTATACATTTGGAATATCAGTTATGTCAATATTGTAAAACTACCTTTAAGATTCAATGATATTTTTGTCTTCCTGGACATTCCGTATATTGTGTGACCTCATTAAGCTGTGACAACAACATTTAAGTAATATAATTGGCCTTCCAAGTGGCTGGCTATATGGCAAACAGATATAGTCTGTTTGAGCCCAATTTTTTGCCCAAAATGAATTTTGGAATAGTATTTTGATAAAGGATGTACAGTTAAAAAATAAAAAAGAAGTTTTGAGTTTGTGTCTAATATTATTTTATTGAAAAATATGTGGTTGAAAATAAGAAAGGGGACCAAACAAGGGCATAATTATTTTTCTCTGGCTTCTTTTGACTGTCTGGATGTGGACTGAAATTCAAATTAGTTTGCGTATGGCTAAGCTTCAACAATATATATATATATATAAATCTGTCACCTCATGGTGAAAATAATTAATTATTTTTGCTTAGAAATAAGAAAGACAGTGAATCTTTGAGGATAAAACATTAATTAAATCTAAGTTTAAAGCAACCTTAAAGCTAAGCTAGACTTGTTCATATGGACATGATTGGCAATGTTATTATTTTTTCTTCAAATGTATAATTAACAATTTACTTCTCTTCATGCTTCTGTAGTTATTATTTAGTTTGGATAATATACTCCTGCTTCTGTTTAACACTGTGAAATCATTTATGGAAGCAGAAGACACAACCCTGCTTAGATTCTACAGTTAATTGCATATATAGAATGATGCTATGAATGGAAAAGAAGGGATTAGGACAGCAAGGAAAATAAGAAACCTGGGAATGTGGAAAGTGAGTTCTGCGTATGACTTAGATCAAGAGCCGCGTCAACCCGCCAAATAATTTCTATAAGATGAGCTTGGATGTTCGTTTTTGTCTTCATTTTTGCATTGAACATGATATCAATGACATTTGAAAAATCTGAACCCAATTTTTACTTCATAAGAAATACCTAATAATTACTAAAAAAATTGATGAAATTTGGTAGGAACTTCGTGAAGTTTTAATACAACAAACACAATATGTAGGCAACTTTTACAAGCACGTAGTCATGCCATAACAATATTCGCAGGCAGGTTGGCCTGTATCTGAACTTCAAAGGTGAGGCGGTAAGACGAAGATCGCATAATTAGCATTAGAAGGCCACAAGAACAGAAAAAGATAACCATTAAAGTATGTCATCTGCATTAGGTACAACAAGACAAATTGTAATGCAGACTAAAGTTCTATAGCCCATAAAAACTAAAACATTTGGATAACTTCTAATTATAAATGTGCGTACTTTAATCTGAATCATATGCTATACCAATCATAGTTGTCATACTCGACCCGAACACAAACCCGAACAATGTATTGGGTCAATGGGTTAGTGGTTCAATCGGCGAGTCATCGCATAAAAATCTATAAAAAAATATAAAGTAAATTTTTTTAGGGGCAAAATTAAAAATTTTAATTTCTTTTTCACTAATCATTTAGGTCTATAAAATAAAGTAAAAGGTTGGACCAAAGTTTTCTAAAAGAATATTTTTATAAAACCTATAAATGATTTATTAAATAGATATAAGTTATTGCACAAAAGTAATACTAAAAGGCTTTATGTTCAAGTGGTGAGGAACTCATTGTTTTTCTTAGAGGTTCAAGGTTCAATTCCCTTGAATCCAAAAATTTTGTAAGAGGATTTCAAAACCTAATCAAACCGGTCAATCGGGCCGGGTAAATTGATTGTTAACTCGGTCAAAGCCTGATTTTGACCAAGTCAAGTATATTTCTATCAAATTAATCTGCACGGGTCAGGTTTTATAACTATGATACCAATCACTGAATTAAGCAGGGTTTTTTTTTTTTTACTCTTGGCAAGAGTGAGTAACTGATCTTACCAAGAAAAAGAAAAATCTAATTGAGTTACGAATTCAACCATGCTTAAGGAAGAACAAGATAACAAAATGAAAATAGATATTTGAAGTACCTCATCCAATATATAAAGTGGAGTTGGTTTGAAGAGAAGCAATGCCAAGATTAGAGAGAGTGCAAGCAGAGATCCTCGTCCTCCACTAAGTTCTGATAAGGGACTGTTTCCAAACATCTCCAAATGCAACACGAACCTCCAGACCATCAAGGAAACTGCATCCTTCGGGAGGTTCCAATTTTGCCATTGTGCCAGGTAACAAAGTAGAAAAGATGGTGAAAAAAACCCAAATAACACAATGTTAAACAAAATTCCACAAAATCTCAAACAAACAGAAAGTAAAACTTGCAAAAAATAAAGATTGAACACAAGAAATTTATTTTGGCCTAAACCCCGAATGTTTGGCGACCACTTCTAACGCCTACAGTAATGTGTCATCAATGTTTCCATTAGCTACCACGTCAATGAGTTGGTCAAATTTTCTATCGATGAGTTATTGGGTTATGGATGAGATAATGATTTGATAAGTTCAGTGGCAATTCGAAAAATTTTAAAGTTTAATGGTCAATGAGATAATAATTTGATAAGTAAGGTGACCATCCAATTTTTTTATTTTTTTTAAATTTAATGACTTTAAGGGAAAATATTATGCAAAATTCAGAACTTGCATCTCAGTTGAAAAGTAGATTAGAATGTCTCCCACGAAACTTCATTCAAACATCAAACAATCAACTTAGAAGTCAAATCTTGTTTATTCTCGGACGTGTCAAAGGCTCTCGCAAACCCCTCCACCGGTGCACTCTAGCTTATAATACACTCCGCGTACAGTAGTCTATTAGCCTATATATATAAGCATCAAATAAATTTTGAATCCACCGAACGAAATGAATCCAATTCCAATCCCACGACCATAAAATTTCTCAGACATTTATCAGAATCTGAATCTCATTTATGCCACGAGAAATCTCAATTCCTTTTGATCATTTGTATACCTTTCCATAATTATATACAATTAAACATCGGATAAATTTATATTAATTAGCATTTCTTGGATTCTGATTGGTTATCCAACTATTCCGTAGTTCTCCGCTCCAGGCTCATACGGTACATATTCATATATGAGTGTTTCAAGTTCTACTATGTGTGCGTGTGTGTGTTTTTCGGAATTTTAGTTCGGGTTATTGAAATTTTGGAGTTGTATTTGGTGTAGTAGAATTGAGAATTGAAGATGAGATTGTTGAAAGTGGCCACGTGTAATTTGAATCAATGGGCAATGGATTTTGATTGCAACGTGAAGAATATAAAAGAGTCAATTTCTAGGGCCAAAGAAGCCGGTGCAGTGATTCGGCTCGGCCCGGAGCTTGAGATCACTGGCTATGGCTGTGAAGACCATTTCTTGGAACTTGATACCGTCACTCATGCGTAAGTATATACCTACATGCATTCAAATTTGATTGAATATTTTTGTGTGAATGTACGTGTGCTATCTTTCTTTTACGGATTTCGGTTTATAACTGATAATTGAGTTGTTTGGAAAAGAAAAATGGAGAATTGAGTTAATTGAGCTCGAAAATAGTTAAAAAGCCGGAATGAGGATGGCAAATTATGTATAGTTTGAATTTTATTTACAAAAATAAAAGCGGAATGATGAGATTGCTATAAACAATTTGTTTATGGACACTGAATTGCTTATAGTCTATAGAGTTGTTCTTTATGCTAGTATGTGAGCGTCTAGCATCAATTGGGAGCCACTTTATAATTTATAGTATGATAACATCGTCGTCATTATTAACTGATTTTATGAGCAGTATTGTTAGTGTTGTAAGACGAGATAATGCAACCTTTCTGAAATGAGGAATGATAATTCCAAAGCATGTTGTAACTATGGTTTTCTAGAAATATACTTCTTCACAGGGCCCTGTGTTATTGTGTTTCGTCTTTTTTCCATTTCTTTTCATGGCATTGTGAATGATTTGCAGGTGGGAGTGCTTAAAAGAACTATTGCTTGGTGAGTGGACCGATGGCATATTGTGTAGTTTTGGTATGCCTGTTATCAAGGGGTCAGAGCGTTATAATTGTCAGGTGCTGTGCTTGAACAGAAAAATAGTAATGATACGCCCAAAGATGTGGCTTGCAAATGATGGAAACTACAGGGAACTTCGATGGTTTACAGCTTGGAAGCAAAAAGACCATCTTGAAGACTTTTTGCTCCCAATCGAAATATCCGAGTCTTTGTCTCAGACAACGGTGCCTTTCGGCTATGGTTATATTCAGTTTCTGGACACGTATGTTATAATATTTCTAGCACCCTTGCTTATAATGTTTTCCATGCGATTTAGTTTCAATATTAAAGTTGTTTGATCTATAATTGAATGTGAATGTGTTAAGTAGCCATGTATGAATTTCACCATTGCAAATTTTCATTTTTTGATGGTGTAGAACTGGCAGATTATTAGCCTTCTATAATCAAATTGAATTATATATGGAGAGAAGATTAATGGAGATGCTGTGAGCATCCACATGTATTTAGACCAGAAGTCCTACTTTATTCTTTAAATTACTTGTTTCTTATTCATTCTCAGTTCTGTTTTAATGTGCATTTATTTGGTTCTTTTGGGCCTTTGGCATGTGTATCAGACTTGATTCTTTCTGGCTATTCTTTTAATTCATGACATATCCATGGGGACCGATGAGACTGTATATACACGTGGCTCAATTCACGTATTCCCCAATTTTTTTCCTCATAACCTGTTTCCTGAACTTCTAATACTTAGAATTTGGCATGATATATCCGTGGAACTGATATGACTGTATATACACGTGCCTCAATTCACGTATTCCCCAATTTTTTTCTCATAACCCGTTTCCTGAACTTCTAATACTTAGAATTTATGTTCCCCTCAGAGCTGTTGCAGCTGAAGTTTGCGAGGAACTTTTTAGTCCTATTCCCCCTCATGCTGAGCTTGCATTGAATGGTGTTGAAGTTTTTATGAATGCCAGTGGAAGTCATCACCAATTAAGAAAGCTTGATATTCGCCTTCGTGCCTTTATAGGTGCTACGCATACCCGTGGAGGAGTTTACATGTATAGTAATCAGCAAGGATGTGATGGTGGCCGCCTTTATTATGGTGGGAAGAATGCTCTTTTTTGATTTATCATAATCCATACTCTGTTTATTAAACATATACTGTTTTTATCTGTTAACCTAGAAAGAATCAATTACCATAGCTAGTTTCAGCATTATCAGATTTCATCTGGTTCATCTGGCCTTATTTTATTTTATTTTCGAACGTGAAAAGAAATTGAATTTTCAGGGTCTGTTGTTTGATAAATTAATGTATCACAGATGGATGTTCTTGCATTGTTGTGAATGGAGATATGGTTGCCCAAGGTTCCCAATTTTCCATGAAGGATGTAGAATTGGTTGTTGCTCAAATAGATCTAGATGCGGTATGCTGAAAATTCCATCCCTGTTATTCGTTTGAACCATAGATGATGGTGTGCTCGTTTGTTTTGCTATATTAAGCCCCTGTTTGATCCACATTTTTCCATTCTCATTCTTCTACTAATTTTCAACCACACATCCTTCAATAAAATAATATTTTCTATCACATCAATAATTTTTCCTTCTTTTTTAACCACATATTCTCCATCACATCATTTCAAAAAAATGCATTCTCTCATTTTAATGTGCACCAAACGGGCTCTAATAAAAAGCCTATAAATTGGTTGGTCACACCTGGTAATACCAGCTGATTGGATTTTACCTGTTTGACTTCCCAGGGCATATTTCTTTCTTTCCTCTCATTTATTCTCCATAATTAATGGTCCTTGAGCAAGTATGATTTGTATCTTCTGTGCTATTACAGCTGTGAATTCGGCACATGATATTGGGAATGATATGACCCTGATTTATGAGTAGCCGTTAATATTCTAAATATATTTTACTGGAGATGCTATTCCAAAGCCAATCAGAAATGGGTGGCATGAATAGCATATTAGTACTTTGATCAATAGTTCGTAGGCCAATTATGCACTCGTGCTGATCGCGTCTGTGCATATTCCATTATCTCAAGTTTCTGGCAATTGTAATCCATTATCCTTTATTTTTTCTTTTTACGTATTTTTTGCTGTCTCTGGTTTTTGATTCTTCATCTGATGGCAGGTTGCTAGTCTTAGAGGATCTATTAGTAGCTTTCAAGAACAAGCAAGCTGCAAACCGAGAGTATCCTCAGTAGCAGTACCTTACAAACTTTGCCAGTCTTTTAATCTTCAAATGTCACTCTCAAGTCCACTTAAGGTGAGCTCTTGTGATGCGATCATGGTTGAAATCAAAAGAAATAAAACACTGACTTTTAGATGGGTGTTTTAACTGCCTCATGCATAAGCTTCTCGTTGGAGAGGATAAAGCTAGATAACTTAAATGAAGGTTCCAATATTAAACTTACAATTATTCCACTTTTTGGGGTGAATGTATGTTGAAATAAAGATAGAAAAACACTAATTTTTTAAAATTTTCCTCCCATATTGGGAGGGTTTGGACGTGGGAAGGAGCTATGATGCATGGACACTCTTACAAGTGTGGAAACACGTGTTGTGCCGTGTTGTGTAGGACCTTGACACTCTAGAACATGTATCCTACAAGCCACATGTCGTGTCCTAATTTTTTATGTATTATTTAAATTATCAACACTCAGAGGGATACTTTAAAGACACCTCTCGGGCAAAGTGTTTAACATGACATGTCATGTCCTATATCAAAATCATGAAATAAAGATAAAATATGATTTATAACTTTAGAGAATTAAACTCCACGTGTCCCGGCGTGTCCCTGATGTTTCCATGTACTACTTTTTCGAAAAATCAATTGTAGGCGTGTGTTGTGTCATTTTTGTGTCCGTGCAAATTAGAGTAGGGGTGATGGGAGGTGGAGAGAAATGTGGAAATGAAAATATATTCACAGGGCACTTTTGGCAGTAATAAAGGGAATGGACAGGATGTGGCATTATTCTGCTGAAGTGTGGCATCATTCAATCAATCTTGTGGCTTTCTAAGATAATTTCTTTCTTTTTTCTTGTAGCTTCATTCAGGCAACCTTGCAATGCTAAATCTTATTTCTTCTTTTCAGATTCAGTATCATTCTCCAGTAGAGGAAATAGCTTATGGACCTGGTTGCTGGTTATGGGATTATTTAAGACAAAGTGGCGCATCTGGATTTTTGCTTCCACTTTCAGGTGGGGCCGATAGTTCCTCTGTTGCTGCTATAGTTGGTTGCATGTGCCAGCTTGTTGTAAAAGGTTAGTTTTGGCTTCTAGCTTCTTTAACTGTCTATGCTCCAAGGATCAAGCTTTTGATGAATGATGTGCTTTTTTCTGTATGTTTTCTTTAGTGATTTCAACACTTATGTGCATGAATGAGATGATTGCATAATAGTGTCCCTTTAACACTTGTCCCTTATCTTGAACTTATTTTCTTAAACAGTATTCACCTTATCAAAAAGCCGATCTAAATAGGTTGTATTTGCAGTAAGGTTCGGCAATGCATGACTGGAAGCTCATAGAGTTGTCAAGGGCCTGATTTGGGTTAATGCATATTTTTGTTTACTTGAAAGGGCAATTTATGATTATCACTGGCTATTTTGCAAGTCATTGGATTGATAACTATCTGTCCACTACTCTTACTATTTCTAACTGAAAAGGGAAAAAGGTGATATTTTTGTTAAACAAACTAGCGACATGCATAACTTTAGTACATCTTTTATGTATCGCAGTATCTCTGAATAGAACTATTTATATACAATTTTAGTCTTTTGCTTGACTCCAACTTTGAAAGTATTACCAGGTAAGTTTCATTATTTTCCCATATATTTTTATATGGCTAACTTAGTGTTGGAATAGTTCGAGATGAACAGTGTTCAGTTGAGTACCACTGTTTTCCAATACTTTGACATTGGTGTGTTGCTTGAAAATCTTCCAAAAAAATGACTACCATTTCAAGGGTGAGATTTGTACAATTAAAGGTAGTTTGAGGAGTATTACTTACCTACTGCAAGGTGCCTGAAACATTCATACCAATTCAGAAACATATTCTGCATGTCATGGTTTGTTTACACTCCACTGATATGCAACATGCAGAAATTGCCAATGGGGATGAACAGGTCAAAGCTGATGCTATACGAATCGGCCATTACACTGATGGACAATTTCCAACCGACAGCAAAGAATTTGCTAAACGCATATTCTACACAATTTTTATGGGATCTGAAAATAGGTGAGGACATATGGGCAGAATTAATGGTCTAACTTTTACCACTCTATGAAATGCTTAACATATTAAATATTTTAGAGAGGTCACTTTTAGTTTGAACAGTACCGGAGGTTCAAGACATTAATGATCTCCCCCTCCTCGTTATTGTTACATGAAAGTTGAGAATTAGTTGATATACTGGACAATCAACCAATGATAGGTTCTCTCTTACAGTTCTGATGCCACAAGAACCAGGGCAAAGGTGCTGGCTGATGAAATTGGGTCATGGCATCTTGATGTTTCTATAGATGGAGTAGTTTCTTCTCTGCTCTCTTTGTTTCAAACACTTACTGGAAAGCGACCACGTTACAAGGTAGAGGATAAAATATAGGTGTTTTATTTTTTAGTTTCTACCGTATCATGTTGGAGAACCTGATCATTGATTTTCTCCACAGGTAGATGGAGGATCCAACATTGAAAACTTGGGATTGCAAAACATACAGGCTCGTATCAGAATGGTCCTAGCATTCATGCTAGCATCACTCTTGCCTTGGGTTCACAACAAACCTGGTTTTTATCTGGTCTTGGGTAGCTCCAATGTGGATGAAGGGTTACGTGGCTACCTAACAAAGGTACTTTAGATCTTACTAGCGGGCCAAGAGAAATATTTGGGTTGTGAGCATTGAACTTATTTGGACTTAATTTAGCCAGTATATGAACAAAAGCAACAATTAAACTTCAATCAGAATTGAGAAATGAAGCCCCTGTTTGGCAAAATTAAATCATTTATAAATGGTCAAACTTCAGTTTCAACCACACATTACAATGGACCCACAAGTACTATCCATCACTCATTTCTTATCTATTTAGAAATTAATCAGTTAGTAAATTCTTCCAAAATGGAGTCAAAATTGTATTTGGCAAGGGGTATATGGGGCAGCCTTTGTATTATGCTGGATCTAGTTTTAGCTGGTTAATTCCATTCTTAATCATGTTTATGAATTATGACTAACTTGACTTTGTGCATTGCTAGCAATGTTTAGCAGTGATATGATTAGTCTCCTCCTGATAAGTTGTTTACCTATTAAATGCAGTACGATTGCAGTGCTGCAGATATAAATCCAATTGGAAGTATCAGCAAGCAGGATCTTCGAATGTTTTTGAAATGGGCTGCTATCCATCTTGGTTATTCATCATTGGCAGAAGTTGAAGCTGCTCCTCCTACTGCTGAATTGGAGCCTATACGTTCCAACTACAGCCAGGTATTTATTGAAACCTGGCTTATGACTTGCTATTTTTTGAGTTAACGTACTTTTCCCTTTCAAAACATGCTTTTGAAGGACTCTATTCTTTTCTTCATCATTTCCCCTTCTGGTCATCATAGCTCATGATATTCTTGGCTAAGGGGAGGGGTGCTTGTTCTGTCCTTAGAAATCCTTTTGCGGGTCATCTGGCTGCTGTATTTCAACTTCAGCACCACTAAAAAAAACTCATAGCTTGTCCTACATTTTGACATTGGCAGCATGAAAGTTTCATATAGAAAGTGAATTTTGTGCAAGTCTGATTGTTGTTCTGCTTGAACGTAGCTGGATGAAGTTGATATGGGAATGACGTACGAGGAACTCTCAGTATATGGAAGGATGCGCAAGATTTTCCGCTGTGGTCCTGTATCAATGTTTAAGGTTCGTGTCTAATTTCTTAACTGTAAGAGACTTTCAATAAGTTAGCTTCCTGTTGCCGAACTTCATTTTGTCTCTTGTGCAATAGCTCAATTGCCTGGGGCTGTCAGTACCCTAGGATTTCTTTTATATAATAAGAAAAAGACGTTGTTTATGCCCTACATATGACTTTTAAGCCAATGCCAAACATATGGTGAATGGACGGAAATCTTTTAGTCTATTTTGTTCCTGGATAGGAACAGTATCTGCAAATTTAATTTCCTTATAGTACTCAACTGTCAGATTGCTTGGAATATTTATTGTGGTTAATGTAATTATAATGAGACGGTATTGCAGACTTTTTGTGGTATATATAATTTTTCGTATTTTTTCATTATTTCTTTTTCCTGGCAGAATCTCTGTTATGGATGGGGTACAAAGTTGACTCCAGCAGAAGTTGCTGACAAAGTGAAGCATTTCTTTAAGTACTATTCCATCAATAGACATAAAATGACTGTCTTAACACCTTCATATCACGCAGAGGTACTTCCCTATTTGCAAGCCTAAAAGAGCATTGGCTAAGTTTGAGAAAAGTATACGTATCTTTTACGTAACTATTAACTTTATATAGGAACGTGTTTAGATATGTTACTTTTTTTTTCTTATTTCTAACTAAAAAGGTTGTTTATTTTGAAAGTAACTCTTACATTTCTATCAAATTAAGTAATTTACGCATTGTCAGTTTTGACCAATAAAAAAAATATTATTTTAGAGCTTTCATATTCA
Organism: Fraxinus platypoda; assembly: GCA_903798405.1. Lineage (NCBI taxonomy): Eukaryota > Viridiplantae > Streptophyta > Magnoliopsida > Lamiales > Oleaceae > Fraxinus > Fraxinus platypoda. Next base: position 18,864 of record CAIGRT010013892.1, read on the forward strand.
CTTATAAGTAAACATTTTAAGCTTAGCCAAAGATTATCAAGTCTAAAATATTGTGCATTTTCCATTTTGACCATGTGAAGCTTTAATTACGTAATAGCTAAATAAAGAAAGATTACACGCATTTGCAGAGTTATTCGCCAGAAGACAATAGGTTTGATCTACGCCAATTCCTGTACAATGCAAGGTGGCCATATCAATTCCGCAAGATTGATGAATTTGTAGACAATCTAAACGGCAATAAAGTCACTATTACAAAGTCAACTGACCACGAAAAGGATGATGTTACTTCAGAAGGTGGTATGGGTGTTGTGGCAGCAGGTTCGGGCAATCCACGAGCTGGATTTTAGGTTCTCAAACTTCAGACAGATATCTTGTGGCATTACATGGATTATCTACTGTCTTCTTTTCCATGCTTTTCATGTTGAATTTGTCTATTACAATACAGAACAACTATATTAGTTTACTTGCAGATTATATCAATGCCTGCCATTTTCTTATCTGTAATGATTCGGTTGCTAAAATAGAAACCCTTTTGCTTTGTGCCAGCCTTATCTTTTTCGAACGTTGTTTGTCCAAGTGAGTTTGGAAGCGCCTCAAGGCTGTGTTTACTTGTAGTCTACCCCTTATAATTTTTTCGTTGCTTGCATGGCTGAGTACAGCCATCAGAGACAAGGTTCTCACCCATTTGGGTGCGTTGTGAAGAAATAAAGGGGATTGTAGAAATTAGGGTTTCATTCATTCTTACATTCTCAGTGATGCTATTTGGTTATTCAACTTGTAGGCTCCAATGGGATGACTTCACCCTCAACCATTCTTCATTTATATGTCGAATGGCTCATGATAGGTAGTCAATTGGACGAATATCACGAGTTATAAATGTGAGCAAGAAAAGTGTTCACAGAGACAATTGAGAAAAGCAAAACGCTACAGTGGGCATTATGCCTCGGCATCAACTTGAACTTACATTGGTGATCTTGTTAATCTACTGAAAGCTAGGACTTTTGGTCAACAACTGAAAGCTAGGACTTTTGGAGTATAGTCGACGATAAAATCTCACATCACTAAATATGAGAAACAATAATAATGGATTGAGTTACTCTTCTTAACCACATTAATTTATTTAATAACGTAAATATCAAGAAGATCCCAAATGTGGATTACACAAGGCACTAACTAAATAATAATATCAAGAAGATTGTAAGGGACAAACGAAAAACTGAAATTAACTACAAAATGAAATATCCATTGGAAGTATCTTCATCTCTGCCCTCAGCTTCTACCATGACAAAAATTGCATTACATTTTAAGATGGTCATTTCATACTTCGCGTTCAATCAGTGGTCGACAAAACTCTTTTAACAATTACCTACATGCTACAGTTCGTCATGGGAATCATCATCCTCCTCTTCTGATGTCGACCCACCAGGTGCTCCCCCAGATCTTTGATAGACGGCTGTGATGATTGGGTTGCATACAGCTTCCACCTCTTTAAGCTTCTCTTCATAGTCCTCTTTCTCGGCAGTTTGGTTGTCGTCTAACCACTCAAGGGCCTCCTTTGTAGCAGTCTCGATCTTCTCCTTCTCGTCAGACTCAAGCTTTTCAGCAAGCTTGTCCTTGTCATTGATCTGGTTCTTCATGTTGTATACATACGTCTCAAGACTGTTGCGAGCATCAATTCTCTCCTTCACCTTCTTGTCCTCCTCGGCAAACTCTTCTGCTTCACGAACCATTCTATCGATCTCCTCTTGGCTCAAACGACCCTTCTCATTCGTGATGGTAATCTTCTCTGCTTTACCAGTGCCCTTGTCTTCTGCCTTAACATTCAATATACCATTGGCATCGACTTCAAACGTGACCTCAATTTGGGGGGTTCCCCTAATCACATAGAGCGCAGGGTTCAATTCAGATGACAAAATATAACTGTAAATGTACTTAGCAAATTCATTCGATGCATGCAACACACCGTGGGGCCGGAGGGATTCCAGTGAGATCGAACTTTCCAAGCAGCCTGCAATCCTTTGTGAGACTCCTTTCTCCTTCAAAAACCTGTCACCAAATTGTCAAACTGTCTCAGCTAAGATGCAAATACGCCAGCCATCTATTTCTCAAACAGCAGAGATGGAGAGAAATGTTTTGGCTTGGATGCATTACCTGAATAGAGACAGTAGTTTGTTGGTCTTGGTAAGTTGTGAAAACTTGAGACTTCTTGGTTGGGATAACAGTGTTCCTCGGAATCAACTTAGTCATAACTCCCCCCACAGTTTCAATACCAAGGGTGAGTGGTGCCACATCCAAGAGAAGAATGTCTGCATTCGAGTGAATGCACATTAGTTAATTCAGACAAAACTGCTTAAACATCACTTGATCAAGATAGATGCATGCACGAGGACATACAGTACATTTAATTGATCAATAAGATTATAATTGACGTCATAAATACCTTTGGTCTCTTCACCACCCTCTCCACTAAGAATACTTCCTTGAATAGCAGCACCATAAGCTACTGCCTCATCTGGGTTCACCCCCTTGTTTGGCTCCTTTCCATCGAAATAGTCCTTCAGTAGTTGTTGAACTTTAGGAATCCTAGTGCTTCCACCAACAAGAACAATTTCATCAATCTGGTTCTTCTGCAACCCAGCATCTTCCATGGCTTTCTTCACAGGTCCCATGGTTTTCCTGAAGAGATCATTGTTCAACTCCTCGAATCTGGCACGTGTCAATGGTTCAGAGAAATCCACACCATCAAAAAGCGATTCAATTTCAACACGGACTTGATGCTGGCTGCTCAGGGCTCTCTTAGCGCGTTCACATTCTCTCCTTAGTTTCCCAAGAGCTCTGTTATCTTTGCTGATATCCTTTCCGTGCTTTTTCTTAATCAGCTTGATGAAGTATTCCATAATTCTATGATCAAAATCCTCTCCTGCACAACAAATGAACGTTCAACACAATTAAACCCAACACAATAACTAACAAAATTATCATTCTAAGCCTTCCTCTTTGTAAGTGCAAAATAATATATATTGCACAATTTCGAAAGATAAAATCAAACTTAATATGTTATCATGAGATGCTTCTTTGAACAATACATATTTCAGATTGCCGAATGGATCATACATCAAATTGATTTCTCAGCTATATCATAAAAGGACAATGTGTTCAAGGAGTGTGTATATGAATATATTACGCTTCGAACTTTAAGTGCTATAACTGCATGATACACTGCCACTTGCTACAGAAATATATCAGTCATTTTCCAAATACTGATTTCCTAATAAATGCACAGATGCATAAAACCGAGTTACTAGCAAGAAAGATCTGTACCTCCGAGATGGGTGTCTCCATTTGTGGAAAGCACCTCAAAGACACCATTGTCAATGGTCAAGATACTGACATCAAAGGTTCCGCCACCAAGGTCAAAGACAAGGATGTTCTTTTCGCCACCTTTCTTATCCAAACCGTAGGCAATTGCAGCTGCTGTTGGTTCATTAATAATTCTTGCTACATTCAGCCCAGCAATTACACCAGCATCCTTGGTAGCCTGCCTCTGGGCATCATTGAAGTATGCTGCCAGTTGAAACCCAAAATGAATAGTAATTATAATCAAATAGTCCAATGCAATCACAGTTCATGTTTCACTAAAAAAGAAGCCATACAACGTTAGTAAATCATAAAAGTTAATGACAGCTTACCAGGAACTGTTACCACAGCATCCTTAATTTTCTTCCCGAGGAATGCTTCTGCTGTTTCCTTCATCTTAGTCAAAATCATAGCACTGATTTCCTCAGGACTGAAGACTTTGGTCTCCCCATCCTTAATTTTGACTTGGATATATGGCTTTCCATCTTTGTTGACAATTTTGTAAGGAACAAGCTTCATATCCTTTTGAACTTCCTTGTCATCGAACCTGTCAAAACATAATTTAGAACTTTCATCGGTATTTTATCACTAAAACAGAGTACAACAAAAATACGTTAATACATTTAAATAAAAAGATTTACTTTCTTCCGATGAGTCTTTTAACATCAAAGATAGTCCTTTCAGGGTTGACAGCTGCCAGGTTCTTTGCAGCCTCACCAATCAATCTTTCGTTGTCAGTGAATGCCACCCATGATGGGGTAATACGGTTCCCTTGGTCATTAGCTATGATTTCAACATGTCCATTCTTGTAAACACCAACACAGGAATAAGTTGTACCAAGGTCTATACCAATAACTGTCCCCAATTTGGTCGCCTCCTCCTTCGCAGTAGAAATTGCTGATAGACAGCCTGTTTGAGAAGACAAGGTTAGTCAATTTAGTACTCATGAACTCATTTGGCGAATTAATAACAATTCGAACACCAAAGACAGAAGCAATTAAACAATGATCCAAGGACGTATTGAGAAGCAGTAGTGTTTTAACATATAACAATGCTAAATGTACACTCAAAGTTTGACATTGTTTTTTAAGCTCCATTGTTTTCAAAAAATTTGTTGGTGGGAAAGTGTGTTTTTTTATAACTGTCCAATGTGACGTTGCCACGTGGCATGATGTAAAGAATGGTGTAAAAAAGAGTGTACATGTAGCATGATTGTTTAACATAACAAGTACTTGTTGACAATGACAGATATCAATCTTTCCTGCTGGCATTTAGACAGTGAGACCACGTAGTTAATTCCATCTTCTAAAGTTTGTTTTAGGTTTGTTAACAATTTCATCTAAAAGCTGAAGCAGTTAGAAAATGGCCTTACGTATTCATATAAATCTTACCTTCAGCACCCGAACGTGTTTTTTTTCCCACTAAAGTCAGACCAAATAGGGCTTAACAAGCCCATATAATAGGCTAAATAGCAGGAGGCAGAAGCTATTAAAAAGGGTCATATGTATTGTATTCATCATAAGTTGCACAACAATGCCTAAAATTGCATCATTTAGTTAAGCCTTTCCAGCACAATATTTTCTCTTTTGAATCTTACAAAGTAGTAACTATTACCAAATTCAGGGCATACTAGCATGAACAAACTTTACAATTGCAGAGAAAGAACAAACTTCCAAATTAAGGAATAAATATAATGTCCACGGAATCCATACCAGCAAGAACGGTTTTTCCAATTACAGATTCGCCACAGGTAGATGTAGAAGTTCACAAGTTACAAAAAGTAAAGTATAACCAAACAAAAGCAGGAATATTGCATGATAAATGATATCAACTCATTAAAAACTCTCGAAATTCTAATCAGATCTAAATATCAGAATCAGTAGCTCATTTTCATCCGCTACTAAACTATAAAAATTTAATTATCAGTACGTAACAGATCTAGATCTATCTTCATTTTTCATCAAAAAAAAAAAACACCACCCTTGATCAATGTCGCGAGATTAAAACACAACATAAAAATTTTAAAGGAAAAAAAAACATAATTACCCAATAAAACAATTGCTAGCACAGTGAATGACCCATTCCTCCTCCACGACCACGAGCCACCCATGGCTTCTCTTTCTCTCCCTCCCTCTATCTCTATATATAAACACTTTCGGTAGATGTGTGCGCGTTTATATGCTTACAGTGTATGTATTTGTGCACTGAAGAATCACAGGATGGGCTTTTCTTATTGAATGGAAGTTGCGTGAAACATATACCAATGTGTTCCGGCATTTACAAATTGGTTCGGTCTCGGGTTTTGTGGGGGCTCCAACAAGAGACTATCGGGCCATGTCATTGCAGTTGACGTGGACCAATCATAAATTACAGGTGGATTTTTCGGGCAATGCTATGCCAGCAGGGAAAACACTCAATGCCCCAACTCAATGACCAGGCATTAACAGGTTACAGGTAGATTTTTCAGGCAATGCTATGCCAACAGGGAAAACACTCGATGTCCCGACTTAATGACCAGCGCCCCTGTTAATGCCCTGGTCATTGAGCTGGGGCATAAAGCACGGCTCATGCGAGCAGTGCTGCTTGCAGTGGCCTGTACAATTAGAATAAACCAATGCGACTTGAACACGGCCACGTAGGCCGCTCAAGAAGATTTTTGTTATCAACTTACATAAATACCCTTAAATTTATGGAACTTGAAAAATCAAATGAAATATATTTTGAAACTAAAAGTTATCGTGTAAAATTAAGTATCACTTTCACTTTTTTATTGAAAAGTGACATTATTAAAAAGTGGTGTTTCTCACTAATAAATGTGACAAAAACACTATAGAAAGTGAAGAAAAAAGTGACAAATACTATAATAAATGACAGAAATTAAAAAAATGACAAACTCTAAAATAGTGACAGACATTCAAAAAAATAATTAGAACCTTTGAATTAATTCAATAAAGTGACAGAAATTTAAAAAAAAATGGACAACTCAAAAAAAATGACCACTAAAAAAAGTGACAAAACACCAATCAAAATCTTGAAATCAATTCAATAAAGTGATAGAAATTAAAAAAGTGACAAATACTAAAAAAAAAGTGACAAAACACTCATCAAAACCTTAGAATTAGTTCAATAAAGTGATAAAACTCATAAAAGTGACAATACAAAAAAAGTGAGAAAACACAAATAAAAAAATTTGGAATTAATTCAGCCAAAATTGAATAAGAGATGTCCAAAATTTAGCCTCTTTTAAAAACTTTAGAAGAGATCCAAGGAATGGTTGATTTTCTTTTACATGTTGTCTATTTATAACTATACTTCACTTCTATAACTGAAAATAGAACATAACTTCATTTTTAGGAACAAACTACCAAAAAGTTGGAAGTGATAAAAATTCAGAAAATTGACAAATTTCTTTGCAGAATCAAACTCCTTGATTCTCATATGTTAATGAACCGTTAAGACACATTAATGTCAAACTGTATAGCTGCACCCCCAATGAAAAAGATTTCATATTCGACTCAGTACCAAGATTTTAATATCAAAAATTCACATGGATGCACATTTTATACATCCCATACATGCAAGTGTACACCAAGTACATAAATATGTATAAGCATTAAAGCAATACAATATACAATGAGATGAAAAGATTCCCAATTCTACTAAAAGTTTATGCATGCACAACATAAAATGTTGGCCAAAGGAAAGGACCTCTTAAAGGGAATGACTGAAACTGGTCGTGTCATCGGACCACTAACTTAGGATGCACTTGTGAAGCTTTACATTGATGTCAGAGAAGTGGAAAAAGCTAACTCCATACTGCAAAAGGTTGCTGAGAAGAAAAGAGGCCAAACCAATGTTTAGTTCGTGTATGGCAGTTATGGGCCAATATGTTAAGAAAGGTGACATCCACAATGCTGAAAAAAATATTCATTACATATAATCACATTGCACAAAACACATCAAATACCAACCCCAAAAACACGTTTTCCTCTTGCACATAGGTTCTTCCTCGTACCACTATGCATTATCTACAAGTACGATAAGAAATACATAAAATTCTAAAGAATTTTCATTGCAAACAACTTTGCAAACCATGTTACTTCATCTTTTAAATATATGTCCCAATAATCGCCAACAAGAACAACAATGATTCTATGTTAAGAGCATACCAATGTGGAAGTAGCAACTAAAATAAGGATTCAAGTGTCAATCAAATATTACCCACAATAAGTTGAAAATCATAGTTATATAAACCCGTTATTAACACAATCAAATTAATTCAGTTGGAAAGCAAACTACCAGTAGAGACACCAACCACTAAAACCCCGGGAGAATAGCTTTTTCTTATATTTTTTCAAACCATTTTTTGTTGGAAGATGGCAAGTAATTATATTACCGTGAATTGATTTGGGCAGAATAACGTCATGAAAATGAATGCTATAAAATGTTAATGG
>CAIGRT010013898.1:0-19384 GCA_903798405.1 Fraxinus platypoda
TTGAGTTTTGAGAATACAATTTTCTTCCCTTAAATTTCTATTCTAAATTTGATTTTCTTTAGTTCGTTTGAGACTTGTGAAATCATTCCTACAAATTGGTATCAAATATTACTTTTACAAAACTAATAAAATATTTTCAGAATAACTCGCAATGCGCGTTCAACCCTAACTAATTTACTTAAAAGTTAAATTTTCTTAAGCTTATGCTTATTGTAAAAAATGTTTTCTAGCTTCATGAAAGTTAGTGCCACGATTAGAAAAGTATTCATATATATTTAATAACAGCTAAAATGAGCTTTTGATACGTAAAAATTGATTTTGGATTCGTTTGATTAATCTTATAAAAGTGTTACTTTTAGTTAAAAGAGTTTTAGGAGGAAGTTGGTAAAAAGTGATTTTTGTAAAAGCTCTACCACAAGAGAAAGCTCCCTCATAGATAAATTTTCAAACATTAATTAAGGTAAATTTTTAAAAAAACTCTTATGTAAAAGTAGAAGTTTTGACATAGGTTTTCAATCTCATAAACAGTTTTTGCCTTTTCAAAAATTTTCCAAGCAAACTCTTAAAATGTAGATTATTATTATCATATAATCAAGTCTTCAACACGTCACTCACCAGATATCAAAATTTTATTAAAAAAAAAAAAAGAGTAGCGGTGATCTTTGTTTGCTCATGTATCATGTTAAACTGTTTGATTAGAAAACTTAAATGATTAGAAAAGACAACATATATATCATTTAATCATGTTTTCAAAATAAACTTATTAGACCGAGTCTCCTCTACGAGGAGAGGATGAAACCATTAATCACTCTTTGAAAAAAATACAGAAAATAAAAAGTAAATTACTTATTTTAAAAATAAGAATAAGTAGTTTTTTCTTAAATATAGATAAGTGAACTTTATATTTATAAAAAATTAGTAGACTACTTATTCTAAAATCTAAAAGTGAAAATAAGCAAACATAATCTCCTTTTTATTGTTTGAAGAATTACTTTCTTTCTCGAGATTCTTGGAAATATCTCCCATTTCACACAAACAGAATCTCCTTTTTATTGTTAATTTGAGCAAAAGTTTGGCTTTTAAGACAAGCTCAATTTCAAAATCAAGGATGGTTTCTTTTATTCTTGTTATATTATTTATTGTTACCATATCAAACACTCTTGTATCAAAAATGTTTTCTATCATTTTTAGGCACAAATTGATTAAGTGCGTGTTCGATCGTGCTTAAAATCCAATTAAAATTGAAAATATAATCGTTATTGAGTCTCACTCGTCCAACAAAAGTCAACAATAACGGCTAATTTTTTAATTTTAATCCGATTTTAATCTCTACCAAATACGCCCTAAATCTTAATAGCATCCAGCCTTTCGAATGTTTCAATAAATTGCCGATCGAGTAACATGTGAGGACGAAGGCAATTGTGACGGTACAAGTTCAAGTAATATGGGCTTTGAAACTTAAATTTTCATCTACAAAAATACGAGTTTCAGACTTTCAGTAAGCAGTCACAACTACACACAAGTAACACATTATTAACAATTACTTGCAAATGTATGCTTGATTGTTGAACTCTCTCAAAAGGAAAACCACACAAGAGAATCACCAGAGGGTGGTGGTATGATTTCAAGAAATCGAAGTGTTCCATCCAGACGATAGGATATAAAGCTCGCCAATATTCATCACAAACGAACCATTCTAACCGAGTGACCTATTTGGGCATAATGGCTGCCTAATTACTTCAAATCTTTGAACTTTGCCTAACTCGACTCTAGTTGAGTCATTGCTAAGTAGAGACAACTTAGACGGTGGAATGACAATCAACAATTGTAGTCAATATTTACTTAGAACTTTCAACTTGACACTAAAATTAGGCAAAAGGACATCGATTGCTTTAAAATTACCTCAAATGAACTTTGTCTAAGTCGACTTAGCTGAATTGTTAATAATCTTCTTGTAGAAAGTTTTGTCAACACGTTATAATTTTATTGATAGGGCAAATCCGGTGCACAATCCATGCGGTCCCTTGGTTTATCAATAGATGTAGTGATAGTAATGAGTCGAGTCGAGCTGCTTGTGAGCCCAAGCTCGAAGCTCGGTATTAGCTCGTCAAAAACGACACTCGAGCTTTTTTGGCTCGAGTTGAGCTGGCTCACAGACTTCTTGATTTTTTTTACTCGAATATACGAAAAGTTAATCGTTAATTTACAAAGTACAAAATTAAGCCCATGTTTGTCTCATTTTAAAACAAAAATCTTTAATTCTGATACTCGTTTTTAACCACACATTTATACAATTAAAAAATTGCACATAAACCCAATTTTTTTCTACTTTTTTACCACACATTCTCAAAAAAATCACTACTCAAAACCCAATTTTATCAAAATAATGACCATCAAATAGGGACTAAATATGTATGTAGTTGAATTTTACAAAGTGGTCATTAATTTACAAACTAAAAAATTTAATTATACAAGTGGTTTAAACATCAAGTAACAACCCTCCTTTTTTCCAGACTCAAGATCAGTTATATTGATTGTATGTGGAGTTAAAATTGCACACGAATAAAATATTACGTGCACAATATTTTTAAAAAAAATGAAGTAAAAAAATTATGCAATTAAATCAAGAAATTAAAAGACATGTATAAAAAATTATACAATTAAATCAAGAAACTAAAAAATTATGCAATTAACGAAACTACAAAATAGGGATAAAAGGCGGGAGATACGAGCATACATACGAGCCAACTCGTATTTGGGCTCGTGGGCCAGTCCGGGCTTGGGCCAAATTTTATTTTTTAGGATTGGCCCGAGTCTTCGCTCGTATAAACGAACTCCGAGCCAGTTTGGCTCAAACTTTTTTCGAGTCAAATCATGGATCGCTCGAGCCGATGAACTAATAAAAATTGTGAAATCATTGTTTGACTAGAATCGAATAAATTGTTGTGCAATATTAATCAAGTACAAATAAATCCTGCTAATATCCCAACTGATATAGCATAAATCAATGCTCCTTTCTTTAAGGTGAATGTGCAAAATTGCAATCTTTTAAATTTAAAAAGAGAGAAGAAAAAAATCAATTCACAATATATTTTAGTACACACTAAGAATTGATTCTTTAGAATTTAATCTAAAGATGCCCATTTCGTTTGAAAACATAGTTACCTTAAGTCAGTTTTCCTTTAAAGTTATTTTAGTCGGACAAAGTACTTCAAAAAAAAATTTCAAATATATTCAAACGCAACTTTTTATTTCAAAAATAGTTTTTGACTTTTTAAAAGTCTTATTAAACAGCCGCGAAATCTTTATCTTGACATAGACAACACAAAGCAATACAACAAATAAGATTTTTCGTTCTTTCTATATATTTTCCAAATATTGGGTTTTCCTATGCCATGAACTGAAAAGTGGGGTCTGAAAAATGCATATGATAGCTAGTTCCATTAACTTGTCATGTGTAGTGACAAAAAAAGGATTCGTGTAAGAATCCTTGCATTGCACGCCAGGTTTGGTTCTCTCTTACACAGTTACATTAGATGAATGATAAACCCATGAGTTGCAAAAAGTTAACTGTGGAAAGAGACGTAAAAATGAAGATATATAAATGAGGGAACAAAAAACTTGTGCTTTATCTCTCATCCTTTTCACATCTCGACAACAAAATCTTCTTTGCAGATACAATGCGAGTAACCTTTCCATCCCGTGATGGATAGGGTAACCAAGATATTCCTCACACACTTAGTTGATACTTTATGTAGCACGTAGCGCTAGTGGATATTTTTTGTCTAGTTTACAATGATGTGTGACTCTCACGCGTCAAAATTTATGAGGCATGGTGAAATAAGAAAACAATAATTTGAACATTACGAGGGAGAAGAATCTATGGGAGAAAAATCGGCAACCCTAAACCATATTTGCATCCTCATCCCTTGCACCCATTTGTGCACTCTTGCCCCCGATCAATCTCAGATCCCTGCAAGGTCCCTTTTTATGTATGTTCTACTTGTTAATCACTTAGAGCACCTCCAATTCCAAGTTAAGCGACACACTCCTTGGCTCCCATGTCTGCACCTTTTTGCTCGTGTCGAGGTACGATGACAATGAATACTAACCTGGTATGAGGTGGGGCGGGTGCCTTTAGTCCTCAGTGACTTTCTTTAAAATTAAACTTAACTGAGTCTATCTTCGATCTTCATTTTTCAAAACTCATTTTTTTTTCTCAAATTCATTTTCAACCACGCATTATAAGTCTGTTTGAGCCCCATTTTTTTTATGTAAAATATATTTTGGAATAGTAGATTGACGAAAAATATATTATTAAAAATAAAGGAAAAGTTTTTAGGTTGCATGTAAGTGGACTTTTCCGTTAATGAGTGATGGGTAGATAAATATTTAAATAGATGAGTGGACATTGAGTAATTTTTTTTTATTCAGTGAGTAAGTGGTAACCCAGATAAAGTTTAGCGGCTGTGGATTTAATTAACTCCCAATATTTCCAACACGCTGAGCATAAAAATCAAGTGTTACCAATACCTGAAGCTTCTCCTAAGTTTTGGATAATCATGATGAAAAAATCCAAATAATAAAGAATGCATATAAAAGTGCAATTGGTAACACCAAAAGAGTCTTGATTTTCCAGCAAAGTCATTGATATTACTGTTGTCGATTTTTATATTCCATAAGTGTACGAATCATAACAAGTAATATAGTGGATTAATAAGTTTGGATATCGTTCCCATGAGAACTATTATCTAACAATTAATTAAATTATTACTAACTTTAATTTGATCGAAAACTAATAATAAAGTTTGTGATGTCTAATTATTCTAACTAAACGAAATTATCTACCTATACAATTTATTGAAGTTTGGTTTAAAAAGTATGAATGCGGATGCTATGACTTACCATTTTATTTATTGGTCCCCTTTAAATCGCCATTCAAAATTCATTACTATTGTAGCGTTCGGTCAAATTCTTCTAAAGTATTTAATTTACATATCTCGATTTCTCATTGAGTCTATTTAACTAATTCAATTCCATATCTCTATGTGAATTAATCTTAGTTAAACGAAGTATTAGTTCTAAGAATTCATCTAATGACCGCAATAATTAGTATATATATCTCTACACGTTATACTAAATTATTAGATTTTACTATGTAGTCTAAATCTAAAACCCACATCTCGATTCGTTATATATTCACAAAATCATTGAACAATTGGCCAAAGAATTCAAAACATTAAATTCATGAATAAAATCAACACATATGCATTCAAAGAATTGAAATCTTGAATAAAAGAAATAAATTAAGGGTCACATATAGATTACATTGTTCGCCCTAGTTTTGAATTTAGCTACTCATAATAATAAAAGAAAAACAAAAAGTATAGAGTTCATAACCATGTTTTGAAATTTTAATCATGGAAAGAATTGAATCTTGCACCAAGAATCTTTTTCAACCTCAAAAGTCTTCAAACCTAGCTTTTACTCTTTGATCTTGATGATTATGTGTTTTTCTCCCCCCAAATTGTGTGGAACTCCTTCAAAAGTGTCAAAAACTCGTACTTATACTATTCCCCACGTTTGTGTCCAATGTAGGTTTTTGTGGACTTCAAAACCGGCTAAAAACGCGCCCTAGATATACCCAAACGTCGGGGCGTCGCGGTGTTGCAAAGACAAAATGGTAGCGTCACGGGTAAAATTTTGCACCGCACTTCTTTTAGTATTTTTATCATAATTTTCTCTCTCGATATCTGATTGATGGGATTCAAATTGAGTTGTAAAGATAAATCAAAGGGATACAACGTTAATAGAAATAACTATTTTCCAATTCGAACTTTTACTAAGCCAAAAATGGGTCTCAATCTTCTGTTGAAAATTTAGAACATCTTTGTACAGTTGAAAATTGATTTGTGAAAATATTTTGATCATAATTCATTCATTTTGACTTCTAATTACATCCATTGACCCCCAACATTCTCGAATCTTCATCGTGAATTTCGACACAACTTTTAAGTATTTACATTTTAGGCCCCCAATCTTTGGATCTTGCCCCCTTTTCGCAATTTTTTGCTTATTTCTTTCAATTCTACTTCCATTTATCGAGTTTGACCTAATAACACATTATATAATAAATTAGGCTACAATTCTATTAAAAGAATTACGAAATGTCAATATCTTAAAGGAAAATGCTAGATGTACATAATGCTTCACATAATGGTTCACATAATGCTGATGTGGCAGTCATCCACTTATTGATGTGTAAGTGTGAAATTTGAATTAAAGGTTGGATCACATGCCACGTGTAATTATGTGAACCATTATGTATATGGTTATGTACATGTAGCATTACTCTATTTTAAAACCCAAATAAGTTATAAAATACATTTATCAATTACCCAAGTACTCAACAAGCTCCAAGGCTTCAGAAACCACAAAATAAACTGTACCATGAAGGATTATTTTGGAGGTTATGCCTCCTAAAGTGGGTCTCATAACACTGGAACCCATTGAAAATACTAGGACAAGAAGACGAGAGAGAGTTGTCTTCATAGCATTGAAGGTCACTGCCCAAAATTTTGGGAATTTGAGAATGGGTTTTTGAATTTGGGATTAAACATGCGAAATTGGGGATTTTGAAAGAATGAATTCTCGAAATTTTGGTGCAGTCGTGATTGGCAATTTGACATGGTGGTAGTGGTGAAGGCGACAACGGCGGCGAATGGTGAGGCGATGGCCGACGGTGGGAGGTAAGTTTTTCTTGGTTAAATTTTGATTGTGGGGGTGAGGATAGGGGATGTAGGGTTGGAGAAGAAGTGTCATCCCATGTTTGGAACGCATTAAATTTTAATTCATTTTTCTCTCGTCTCTTATCAACCACATATATTTTTAAAAAAATAATATTACATATAAAATAAAAAAATTTCCTTACTTTTTAACTACATATTTTCTAAAAAACGCTATTCTAAAATTAATTTTTTTTTTCAAATAATGGAGCTCAAACAAGGGCTCGGTTTATTTTTCCTTTTTTTATTTAATATTTTAATTGTTTATAATAAGAAAATGTGAAGTTATCATTCTACCCCTTTAAAATTGTTAAAATATAATACAAATTATTTTTTGGTCAATTAACGAAAAAGTTGATGGATTCCATCAATTTGGGCTCCAATTGCAAATTTATCAAAGGTTTGGGACCTTCGTTAATACAAACTGAAGATTAGAGTAAAGTTGCTAAAAATTCAAGTGTTTGAGATGACTGCTGCAATGTTTCCCTTGAAAGAATGAATGCTAACCTCGTATGAAGAACTTTTTACCGGAAACTGGAAGTATTGGTTATTGAGTTCTGCATTGAGGAGTCATTGTCCCATGTAATTATGGGAGGAAAAAAAAGGCAGGCAAAAGGAGGTAGCCGGTTTCTTTTACTTTACTTATCAGACGTGAACGTGCTTGCTCGTCTCGTTAGTTTATGGAAGTTAACGAAATTTTAATAATTGCAAAAGAGGAGTGGAGAAGGCAATGTTTTGTACCTTGTGCAAATTGTGTTGTCCCTTTCTATCAATTCTCACTATCCTGATGTTCTGCATTTTTGTCCATCTATAAAATATTAACACAGTAGCCTCTCATTTTCATGACCTCTACACACAAATAGAGACACAGATACAGATACAGAGAGAGAGGTAGAGAGGGATCTTGTTTTGATCAGCTGAAGACTGACGTTCAGAAAGCGATCAATGTCGGCTCTTTAATCTTTCTTTTTTTCTTCGAGAATCTATTTTTTTGTATTAAATAGAATCTCTAGCATTGTATTTGTTTTTACTCTGTGTTTCTTTTGGGTGATTATTCGATTGACTTGTTTTCCATGTGTTGAATTATGTTCGGAGATTAGCGGTTTGTTTTATCGCTGATAAAAAACGTGGTATTGATTTTAATTTCTTCTCGGTGTTGAAATTTGATAGGAACCGTTTAATTTTCAGGAAAATGCACGAAATCTTAACTCAGTAGAATCTTTCTATTGCTTTGTTACCAATATATGAAATTATGTGGTAAAATAATTCGAAAATTATGTCAATGCCTTTGTATTTTCTTGATATTTGTTAATTCTTTCGGCTTTGTCAAGTTATCATCTTCTTCAGATTCTATATTTATTTAAATTTTACAGTAGAAATCTAAATATTGACCCATTTGAGTTGAAACAGGTCTGTTTTGGTTATTTTCCTGTATAAGTGAAAATAAATGATGTGGTTATTTTTTAACATACATTATCATTTAATTACAATATGCATTGCAAATATTTTGGAACTCTTTTACTGAAAAGTTGTTGGTTGATAATTCATTTCAGGATTTGCAGAAATGTACTAAACTGGAAATAGTGCTATTGAGCTTAATTCACATTTTCTCAAATTTTATTGATTTTAGTTGCATATTCGATATATCGATGTGCTTGAATTTGGCAAAGATATTATAGTAGATATACATACCTCTTTCAATAACTCTTGGAATAATAAGAGTTACAATGATAAGTTTGATCTTTGCTTTTTTGGTGCATCAGAAATTGTTTTTCAAAAATGAACTGGAACTCACAGATGGAAGTTCATTATCCAAACCATGCCATGCCTTATAATTCAATTGGAAGCTTTGTGGATTATTTTGGAGGTCTTACCTATGATCATGGAAATTTCATTTTTGCGGATGCTCCTTATGTTCAGGTACATTATTAGCTGTTCCATTTTGAAGGACATCGAACTAAGCCCTTGTTTGTCTACCATTTTTCAAAACATTATTTTCTACAGTAATCAATCTCCACCACACATTCAAATAATAAAATATTCTACACACAAATCAATAAAGTTTCTTTCAATTTTAACCACACATTCTCCAAAAAATACTATTCAAAACACCATTATTTCTCCCATAATGGAAGACAAACAGGCTCTAAATATTTTTTGACTTCCGTTGGGATGTTTAATATTCGAGTTTCAAAANGTTGGGATGTTTAATATTCGAGTTTCAAAAATGGGCTCTAGCTCGTGTTATTGACCAAAAAAGCATCAAAAGCTCAAGTCAGATGTATTTCATCAGAATCTTGTTCAAGATTGGCTCAAATGAAATAGTCTAGCTTTAATAGTTGTTAAGCCCTGGTTTGAAATTGATTTTTTCAAAAGCACTATTTCACCACACTCATTTCCAGCCACACATTCTCAGGGAAGATAAATAAATCATTTTTTCATAAATTTCCCCATAATTTTTCCCTATTTTTTGACCACACATTCTCCAAAAAATCAATTTTCACAAAACCACTTCTCTAAAAATCAACTTCACACAGGGCCTAAGCCTTTTTTTAGATCCAAACAATACTTCAGAAAGTACACCATGTATTAAGTTGGCTTATATACAAGCCTCTCCACCGTAGATTTAATTGTTGCATGAATTTACTCAAGGGCATAATAAAGTTTCTGCCTTTTTCTGTTGGCATAACATTGTTCTCTAGATTCAGAAAATGTTTTGATTAGAATATCAAGGTTACTCTCTTGGACTTGAATTTTGAGGAAAATGTCTGTGCTTTTATTTTTTGCTTATTCCTTTGATGTTTAGAACAATGTAAGTGATTGCTTCAAATTATGTGCAGGAGAGTGCTTATGCAGCAGCGAATACTAATTTGTACAAATATGCGGTTTCTGAACCTGGAAGTTTCTCATACTATGAATATTGGCCGGGTTATGTTGTAAATGATCAAATGACTGGAATTGATGAATATAATAAGCATTTGGAAAGCCCTTCATCGGTGGCTGATGATGAGGCTACTGTTTCACATGTAAATCAGGAAGGACATTCTAGCTCCACTTCACCTGCTGATCCTTTAGAGTGTGAGATTTGATTTTAGTTTCCATTGTACTGATGTACAGATTTTACCTTATGAACTAAAGCAAATGTTTGCACGATATTACTCTTTCATTATGTGGAAAATCTGTCTGGAGTTTACTTTTCCTTCTCTTTTTCTCTTTCACGCACCATGACTATCGTCGTCCTGCTGGAAAGCTGAATATGAATTTCCATTATCAAACCGGACTTTTCCTTTGTGGTTCTTCTTATGCTTGTGATATGTGTTTATGCAGTTTTACAGATTATGCCAACCATGATAAATGCTTTTGTCCATTTTTTCCCCAATTTTTGACAAAGTGATATGTTGGAGAGTGTGAAATGATCTCCTGCTTTAAAATTTTGAGAGTTGGGAAAGAAAATTAATAAATACTTTTGCTGCAAACCTATGTAGAGGAAAGAAAATTCAGTTTAGTTCATGCAGCCCCTGGTTCATGGATGTCATATATCTTTGCATCGATGATCTTATATGCATTTCAATTTACCGGTATTGTTTCTTGATGTGTTCCTATGTGTATTTGCATCTCAGAAAATTATAATGTCTAGAAGTATAAAATGTAAAGTGACCTTTGTTCTTTGGAATTCTCTAGGTCCTCGGACTCATCAGAATACTCGTGATTACGAGGTATGTGGTTACATCCTTCATTGTTATACTAATGCTGAACTTTTCATACTTATAATCCCTTTCATAACTTGAAGAAGCACGTAAAGAAAGAAATTTGTTCACTCACCTTCTGTGAGTTGACGCAGGCTGTTTGGCAAGACAACATTGACCCTGACAACATGACTTATGAGGTTAGAAATGTTAATCATGCATCTTAGTTTGCCTACCTGCAGTCAAATTCAAATTTCAATTTTTACCATGCCTGTTATGATCTTAAACAAGAGTATTATCTTCATAATTCTAATTCTAATTCTAATTAATCAAGGAGATATATGGAGTATTGGTTCTCTGTTGAAAGCATTTGAATAACTATGTGCTGCCTAAAAAGTTAGGAAAATGTTGCTAGTAGTTAGGTAACATCCAATTCCTAGAATGGAATCAAGCATGGACTTTTGCAATGTGAAGTTGTGGACAATGAGAAGTTCAACAGAATCTTAGGTAAAAAGATGTCTAGTAACTTTGTTCAAATCATGGCTTCAGAAGATTATATTGCGGTATTTCAAGGGTTTGTATGTAATAAATTCTTAAGTCAGGGTACATTTTTACCACTGCACTTTGTTACCTGGAATATTGATCAAATGTTAATGCTTAACAGTTCCATATATATTACTATCAAGAGCTCTACATGACTATTTGTTCCCGTATTCTCAACACGGTTTGTTGTATTTAATATAAATGCTCTAAATAGTTCCTAGGCTTTCATGTATAGAATATCTTTGATGGCAAAAAAAAAGAAACCCCTAAAGAGGAGATTTTATCACTGCCAATACTTTGGTGGCTGTGCATTAGTCAAATAAAAGTCTTGTAGAACTGCGTGAATGCTATCCCCACCTGTAGAGAGTATATCTAGGCCGACTAGGTGGATCACAGGTGGACTCTAGACAATCAGATGTGACCCCAGAACTTAGAGAGAAGTTTCGGTAGGATGGTCCTAAATACATGCATGGTAGGAATGTCCATTCAAATTACGACACCTCGAACCTCGACCTATTTAAAATGCGACACCTTGGCATCACATGCACCCACTTTATTTCTCTCTTATCACATCAGATGCCTATGTGTCGAATTTTGAGTGGCTCGAGGTCCAAAGTTATGTGATATAAATGGACAGTCCTACCATGTGGACATATATGACCGTCCTATTGAAGCTTTTCTCTAGAACTTGATATCAATAAGAATAATTGAATAAGTATTTAAATCCTTTGCAGCCTGATAATACATGCTCCAATGGAAAAATGCAAGTCGAGACATAGTTTACAAAGAGCTTATATCAATCTTAGCATGGTGCTCTGCTCCTTCAATTTAGGAAAAGTCTCTTGGCTATCACTTTTTCTTTTCTTCAACTTCACAGGTTGACACATTTTAGGAGGAAAATACAAGAATCTGCTTAACACTACCAATTCTACAGCAGTGAAGTACATAAATCCAGTGAATGCAATGAAAATTAACTTTAAAGATGGAAAAGAAGAAAAATAGGTGGCTTGAAACCTTGAAAATTTGGCAGCTTTGGTTGCAAAACTGAACCAAAATATTCTGGCCTAATAAGTATCCTCTATTATAGGGCAGAGTTGTAAGCTTGAAAAACAATGGGGCTTCCATAGGTAATTGGATAAAAGTAAGGGGGAAATATTTTTTCAGTTAATACGTGCATGACTTCAGGAGAAGTGGTTTTGAAGAGCCACCTGAAGTTGCTTCCAATGGGGAGATATCATTGCTAACCAAATGGTCATGGATTTCTTTTAATAGATTTCTGTGGTGGCATAAAATTCCATTTCATTTTGTTGCCCATTGTTTTATCATTGTGATAGCATTGCCCATTTTAGTAGAAGCTACTCCTTTCAGTGGACAATTTCTTGTGGGAAGTTTTTTTTTTTCTTACATTCACCCCCTTGGTTATATTATTTTTATAGAGTGGTTCCTATCAATGTTATCATGTCGGATAATTGCCATAACTGAATATTTTGTTCTTCTCTTGATTGTTCTTGTACTTAATGAAATGCATCATATTGCAGACAGTTCTTCTTTTTTCCTTGCTTTCTAGTTCTTCTATTCTGTCCAATCTCAGCCATGATTTCATGGATCAATGGACAGTGATATTTATCTTAGAGCTGGAAAAAAAAGGTTAAAGTTGTGATTTTACTAAAACATGTATATTTATTTCATTTCCTTGTAGGAATTACTTGAGTTGGGTGAAGCAGTTGGAAATCAAAGCAGGGGCCTTTCTCAAGAACTTATTGCACTGCTCCCATTATCGAAGTTCAAGTGTGGCTTATTCTCAAGAAAGAGATTCAGAGCTGAAAGGTAAGATTGGAGCCATAACGTTTATTCCCAGCTAAAGTTATTCATTAATTTCTTTTTTTCCTGATACTATGTTCACTGCAATATACTTCATGATAAATCTGTATTTTTCACCCATAATTGTGCCCAATTTCTACCGTTGCCTCTTTATGCCTACCCCAACTGACATGAAGACCCGCTGTAAGTTGGATGGGCTGTAAGATATTAGCTTTATTGTTTTGGGCTCATTTGACGCTTCCCTTTCTTTCTGTAATTTCAGAGCTAACTTCAAATATTTGCATCACGCTGTTTGCAAGCAAACCGCGGTGATTTATTTGTGAGACCATATATGGATTGCAGGGGTTTTTGCCGTATTAATGGGAACTTCTTGTTCGTGTACGATAATATTTCAAACGTCTCTCATCTAGGATTCAATTTTATTGAGTCTCCCTTAGCATTCTTGTAATTCATGTCCGTCACTGGGTTAAGTGTTTCAGAAAGTCAAAACTGCTTTTGTAAATCGCTATATTTTCGCAGAGTATGCATTTGTTTATCTACCTACCTCATTGGTTCTTCTGTGTATATATTTGGAACATTATCAGCTGGACTGACTGATGGTCTTATTCACATCCTTAGTCAAAACAGAATAACTCCCTACCCTGGAATAACCTTTTTGGACTCATTGGAACACGCCTAGTACTAGTTGAAGTAAGCCCCATGTTTATGTATATATTTGGGATGTTAAATGAACAGGATGCCGATTATCAATTGATTTTTACTTTAGGCATAACCATAAAATTTTAATTTCTTGATCGTAGCATAGACCAAGTTTAGTGTAGTCAGGTGAAAAAAAACACGAGATTCCCTAGATTAAACTTTAGCATCATGAATAATTAATGGCCACTTTGTTTTATTTGTTCCATATCTCAAATGTTTGTCTATCGAGCTTTTTCATCCACTTCGGAATGATTTTCAGATTGATGGTGTTTAACGAGACCTTTTATTTTTCCGTTAATAGGTGCGTAATCTGCCAGATGGAGTACAAACGACGTGATAGGCAGATGACTCTTCCTTGCAAACACGTCTACCATGCAGGTTGTGGAAGCAAATGGCTCAGTATCAATAAAGTAAGCTAATTGCCTCGGTAATTTTCTTAAGTAGTGCTTTACCAATAATATTTCTAACCATTTGTAATCAAACAGGCTTGCCCAATTTGTTACAAGGAGGTGATTGTTAACGCTCCAAAGGACTAAAGCAATATTCTTCTCAGGAATGGTGGCTTTACTCTTCCATTTTGTTCAAGGTTTTACTGTTTTTTTCGACGACTTTTTTCCTTCGATTTCTATACCTAATTGTTTCTCCTATATTAAAAGATTGAAGTTCTGGGTAAATAAGGTCGGTTGTTTTACTTGATAAAATTTTCATAGGAAGTATATTTACTACAATTCCATATGGTTTTCATATATGAAAATGCTTTAAGAAGTTGGTAGTACGAAAGCAGAATCGAGAAGCCTCTGTTTTAAAGGCTGCACATGAGAAGATAGGACTGAGAGTGATAAATCTCACTTTTAATTTCAAAGTTGGATCAACACTATACTCATCTAGAAACTCAACTCAAAAGCAAAAGAACTCAATGAAGTTCCTTTCTTTGTTTGTTTGATTGGAGAGAAAAGGGCATGTGATCCAAGTGTTACTGATAAAACAATTAGTAGTACTTATTTTGGTTTTTTCCCACTTTTATTAATTCTATTTCTTAATTGACTAAACTCAAACAGTTGCATGCTAAAAATAGATATAAAAATTAAACCAGAGTATACATTCATAGGCTAAAAATAATTTTAGTCAATATAAAATCAAAGTCATTCTAATATTTGTAGACACCATTTCTTGATAGAATACAAGAAAATGATAAAAGAGTACCAGTTCTACTAGCTTCATTTCTGCAAACTATAAAATTTGAAATTCTCAAGATCTTTTCAAACCCAACATTATGAGAACTATTTCAAAATAATTAAATCTATATGCAGATTTAAAAAGCTGCAACTTTTTATCATTCCATGGAGGATATCTGAACCAGAAATCTGTAAGGAAACCTCTTCTTACTACTGGTTTCTCATGAGTAAACACATCAAATGAGAACTTCCCATGGTACCTTCCAAATCCAGATTCACCAACTCCCCCAAATGGAAGAGTATCTGCTATATACTGCACTCGAAAAAAAAAAAAAAAGAGGCATTTTACAGGAGAAACAAGACGACACAATCTTCATGTGCATGTTAAAAAACACGTAAGCTAGTTGACGAAATATTAATGGCTCTAAAACTACGAGGTTTCGAGTTCAAGTCGGCAGAAAATATTGTAGTTGCTTCTGAACTTACTTGGATGATTGCATCGTTGAAAACCACGCTTCCCGAGGATGTTTCAGATACTAACTTTTTCTTTAAAGTTTCATTGTTGGTGAAGGCATATATAGCTAATGCTTTTGGCCTAGACTTGATGAATTCAATACTATCTTCCAGTTTCTCCACCTGAAAAAAATAAAGTTTTCTTGGTCATTGCAAAAAAAAAAAGAAAAAAAGAAAAAAAAAATTGTTTCCTAAAAAATCATTTTTTTATCAAAGTTTAGTATTCGTTTGACTTTGTTTTACATGAAAATTGTCCATTAAAGTGAATTTTTTTTTTTTTTACAATTGGTTATGACATTTGTTTCCATTGCAAAAAAAAAAAAAAAAAAAAAGGCATATATAGCTAATGCTTTTGGCCTAGACTTGATGAATTCAATACTATCTTCCAGTTTCACCACCTGAAAAAAATAAAGTTTTCTTGGTTTTTGAAAAAAAAAAAAAGAAAAAAAAAATAATAATAATAATAAAAAAATATATATATATATATATTGCCCTTGTTTGAGCCTCATTTTGGGAGAAAAATGTATTCTTCAATAGTGATTTTTGGAGAATGTGTGATTAAAAAATAAGAAAAAGTTTTCAATTTACGTGTAAAATTATTTTATTTGAAAATGTAAGGTTGAAAATGAGTTTTTAAAAAATAATTTTTTGATAACATGGGGCTCAATCAAGGTCATATATATATATATATATATAATTTACTAAGAAATGACTTCTGTTTGTAGAAATACAAGTTCTTGAAAATCATCTATTCATGGTAAAATATAGAAACAGGAGAATAAAAATCATATATATGCTGCTCACAGTAATTATGGGGAGCAATGGACCAAAGATTTCTTCTTTCATGATTCCAGCTTTAAGAGGAGGATCAACAAAGAGAGTTGGCTCTATAAACCTGTATCCAGTAAACAGATTCAATTAGTAAATACGCGACTTATTATTTTCAAACATGTTTAGTTATATTACTTTTTGACTTCAGGTGTGAGGCATTCGATAAAAATATTGAATTTTACCTACTCGTGAAGGACATGGTAAAGATATAAATATAGACAGAGATTCATCGTCTCTCTATCAGCATAAATTGAGGTGATCCAACGCGCGAAGGAAGAGGGGGCCGAGAGAGGATTGTACTTACAGAGCATCTTCATCGTATGAACCACCGTGAACAATAGAAGCTTTAACCCCGGGCTCGTCTAAGAGTTTCTTCAGTCTCGAACAATGATTTTTGTTGATTATCCTCCCGACACTTTTTAACTCTTTCGGGTTTTCCCCAAACATACTAAGGATGGAGGCCTTTAGTAGTTTTACCTGAAACAATCACATAAAAACCATGTTGTTTATATGTTATAATAAAATGTAATCAAGGAAAAGTTTGGCTTAACAGCACTTATATGTAAATCATACCAAGGTGGCTGAGAATTTCTTTTCCACTAGGATATAATCAATGCCTATGCATGCTTGGCCAGCACAGGTCCCAAATTTTGCAGCAAGGATTCTTTTCATTGCAATCTAAAAACAATATTAATCTCAAATTATTATTGATCAAGCCAATTTTTCGCGAGTAATCCTAAAAGATCGAAATTCTTAGCCTATCTCAGACTAGGATCGAGATGATCCTTCGATCAGTGCCCAAGATACATGCACCAGAGATCAAGAATTTAAATAGGAGTCAACATGAATATTACCAATATAGAAATACTTATTTACCTCTTTATCCCAAGAACTCGAAAGGGAATCAACAATGGCAGGGCATTTTCCACCCAATTCCATGGCGACAGGAGTTAGATTTATGGCCGCAGCATTCATAACAATACGAGCCACTTTTGCACTACCTATTTTATTTTTAAAGAGTCGAATAAGAAGACGAAAGACGAAATATTTGAGAACAACTTTGTAAAGACAATCTCGGATTTTTCCTTGTTTTTACAGAAGAGTGTTTTAGTTTTGTGAATGAAGTACGTACCTGTGAAAAAAATCTTGTCCCATTTCTGTTGTAATAATTTCTCACAAGTTGAGGGACCTCCTTGAATGACTTTAATGGCTTTATTATCGAGGTAAGTGTGGATTGTATTGGCTAAAACTGAAGAAGATGCTGGAGCTAGCTCTGAAGGTTTTAGAACCACTGTATTTCCTGCTGCAATTGCTCCTATCAGTGGTTCCAATGATATTCCTATGATTTTTACAGGAAAAACATGAACATCTCATCATCTTTATAAACCCTGAAGAGTGGTAACAAAAATTTAAATAAATTAATTAATTAATATATCCTGTCTTTAAAATCGTCTTTTCGGAGGAGGTCGCTCAGAATGGTCATACAAAGTCCTTGGGATCGAGATTTCCCGACGCTCATTTAAAAAAAATTGTGTACGTATTAGGCTATTCATAAAAAATATGGAACCGGCCTGCAAAAACTGAAATCTTACCGAAAGGAAAATTCCAAGATGATATGACAAGGATGACGCCAAGGGGCTCGGGAACTAACTCTGCTCTCGAAGGAAATGCAGCGATAGGCAAATCAGCCTGGTTAGTCAATAGAAGGAAGGATGTGAATCGTCAATCTTCAGTACAAACTTTATTCGCAATAAATTTGACGTCTTTTATATAAACGTTTTTACTATTCAATTTAGATACCTCTACATCTAACGAAAATTCTAGCGATATCATATCTTTTACAATCATATCAGGTTCGCCATTCATCAATTTTGAATGAATAAACAAAATCAAAATAGATAGAGAGAGAGAGATGACCTTTTTGCTTGACATCCATCTCTTTAACCCTTTTAATGCATAGTTTACAGATTTTATTAGAGGTCCTACCTGCAGACAAACAATCCTCGGATAAATAGTTGAGACATGAAAATAATAATATAAAAATCTGGAAATGATAAAGATCTTTATATCTACAAAAATAGCAGAAAAAGCCAAACTATGTGAAAACTATCTCGAAGAGGATAAATAATACAAATAATTAAATAGTGACGGAGTATTGAGTTCTAGCAATGAAATATTTTCTACTCGAATAGCTTGCTTTCTTTAGAGTAACCATTTTATGCTAAAACAGGAAATTACCAGGAAAAAAATAAAATTACATGCAATATTCAGAATCAGTGCATTCGTATCCTATTTTAATCAGAAGACATTTATATAGGTAAAAGCTATCAAGGTTTTAGAAAGGAATAGAGAATTTTCTTTCAGTCTTTACTGTAGATCTATCTTACACTAATGAACCAAACAAGGAAAAAAGAAAAGAAAATTGATGTAGTCGACCCAAGTTTATTGACAACATCTACATAGAAAAACCTCGTACCTCGTCTCGAAAAGATTCGATTGGATGTTTTCCTAAATCTTGTTCAAGGGCCTTTGATATGTCATCCTCTTTTTCCTCGAGCAACGAGAGAAGAGCTTTGAGCTGTGACCTCCTCCAAGACTCTTGTTTTGTTATCCCAGAATTGAACGTTTCTCTTAACTCTCTCAACTCTGATTCCAAATTCTCTGTGCAGTCCATTGATGCTGATGCTGCTGTAGCAAAACTCAAAAATTATGTGTGCATTTATACTCGTTCAATTACCCATATCCTTACACCTTCCAAAAATTGATCTTCATTAAATTTTGTTGTTTTATCCTCTTCAATTAATCTGTTTTTGTACGGTTTAGACACCTACGGACACGTGAAATGGCTTCCACGTTGACCTACTCATATAAGGTGGCATTAATGATTCTCCACAATGGTCATTGAGGTAAGAGCTACTTGACATGCACCCCACGTAGAGCACCATATGATAGGTCACCTATTACTATAAAGAAGTCGACCCCCATGGGGCCGCCTACCATCATGAGGCCGTCTACCACCATGAGGTCCTCTACGTTCACATTAGTCGTCTACCATTGTGAGGCCGTCTACCGCTATGAGGCCGTCGACCCCCATGAGGTCGCCTACCACTATGAGGTCGTCGACCCCCATGAGATCCCCTACCACCATGAGGCCGTCTACCACTATGAAGTCGTCGACCCCCATGAGGCCGTCTACCACCATGAGGCTCACTACGTTCACATAGGCCGTCTTCTACCTTGAGGCCCTCTACGTTCACATAGGCCGTCTACCACTATGAGGCCGTCGACCCCATGAGACCGTCTACCTGTTAGACAAGATATAAAGAATTAA
>CAIGRT010013908.1:0-13406 GCA_903798405.1 Fraxinus platypoda
ACAATTTAAATAAACTATTATAATGTGCGGTCGAAGTTGGGCAAACAGCGGTTGCGATAGGATCACGAGGCTTAAGTAAAGATGCGGTCCGTGACACCATGTGTGGAGATAGAAGTTGAGAAGAAAGCATTTATTAAAAGGGATAAAACTATTACTTTGTTGCCAATGGAGGCCTTTTGTAATGGAAAATATAAAAAGGTCTCTTTTCACTTTGAGATAAATAGAAAAGACTTTTTAAAAAAAATCATCCCCATTTTATTGGATTTCTATAATTTCTGGAATATGGACAGGATTCTATTGAAGATTTTAGTAATATTATACTTTGTTTATTCTACTTTTTATCTATTGCTCTTTTTGTCCTTATTTTCTTTTTGAGAATTTAAGCACAGTTCATTTTCAAGTTGGCTCAATCTAGGGCTGCAGGTTTGACCACAGGTAATTCGGTGTGTGCATGTACACGCTACATCTCGCAGAATACTATCAAAGATAAGCAAGTTGCATGGAATAAGAGTAGTTCATTTGTTTGTTAGGGATTAAAATATATATTTTAATTTAAGTCAAAATTAATAATTAATTTTAATTATATATTTTAGGGTATTCACAATTTTTCATTCATGTATTTTATCAATTTTTATCAAATATATTAAAAAATGCATGTTAATCCCCACCAAACAAGAACTATATATAACAATATTTTTTACATCTATTATGTCTTATATATTTACGCATATGAGATAATTCTAAGGAACACATCGTATTTGTAAATACTAAAATCTAAGAAATTAAAAATATGTTTTAATTATACTATTTAAACAGCGGACAACAGACAGTCAAAATATCCTATAACCAGTTATTTCAGCAGTTCTAGCTGTAGCTTGTAGATTGTATCAGTGTTTTAAAGTTTTAATTAATTGCGGAAATTAACTAACATATTAAAACATGAATACCAGTTATAACACGGTAATCCCCAAAGGAAAATACACACGAGCTGCATGACATGGGTCAAACAATTCACTAAATCAAACGGTTAAAAATACAATAGTCTTAGTTTTGCAATTTCGCAAAATTTACAAATAACAATAAAAAGAAATCTAAAAACAGTTCCATAGTTTTCTTCTTCTTCTTCTTCTTCTTCTTCTGACTTGTTGTAGAGTGGAATCAAATATTTTCAATCTTGATTTTATCGTCACTTTATTGTTGTACTCGACCGCAATCACCACTTAAATTAAAAATCTCAATAACGCATGTCGTCGGGTGAACTCGCTAGATTATAGCATAACTAGTTGTTGCGGGTTCACGACGGGATTCTGATTTTTAAAACTATTCTTTGAATTAATAAATGAAGTATCATGTCCTGTGTGATTTCTTGAATTCAGCATGGCCGTAGCTTGTAGGAGCAAGGATGAAAAAAATTATTCAAAGCAGTTTTTTGTCCCTTGATTTCTTTCGTTACTTATGTAAAGTAATTTTCAAGACACGAGATGAACATACCTAAAGTTAAAGCATTAAAATACGGTAGTACATGATATAATCAAATCATATTTATTTGATATGGTAATAAATAAATTTAAAGAAAATTTAATATTTAAACCAATATTTTCTTAACGTTAATTATTTAACCTATCAAACAATAATATAGGATGGTAGGCAAATAAATCATTTTGGGTGTTAAAACTCTAAAATTCACTATCATAGAATTCTGTTGAAAATTCGTACTATCCATTCAGTTATGACTGACTGCTTGTGTTTACCCGTATCATGTTTTTACGTTTTGGGCAATTGTCATAGATGTGTAAAAATCAATATATATTAAATATGCTAATAAAAAATAATATGTAAAAATTTATAAAATATTTTTCCAACAGTATTGAAAAATTAAAGGACATAAAAAAGTGAAAATCAAAAGGTTAAGTACAATATTAGTCACACGAACATCTATTCTATTTTATGCTTTTAAGTATATATGATAATTTTAAGTCACATGGTATTGAAACTTAACACTAATAGAAGCTCTAACACAAATAGTGACAATAAAAAAAAAAAGGAAACTAGATCTCTTTTAGATATTATACTTCAAATATCTCTATTCTAATTATTGGATTTAAAATTATATAATGCGTTATTTTCATTGATCAATTAATTTTATTACTATCGTTGCCTCATCCCAACCACCGCAACAACGTCTCTTGCACTCATCACTATCACCGCCAATTTTCCTAAACCCCTTATCCACATTCTCTCGTTGAAATCCACATTAGGTAAATGTAACGTTGAAGTTTTTCTACATGAGTTTGAATTCTACTTTCACGTTTTTTTTTTGTAAGCCAAAGAGGCATCCGGCAATGTAGGAAGGGCAACCAAGTGAAACTCTTTTCTATTTTCTTATATTGTGAAGTGAAATTACATCACAAGGTGCTAATTAGAGAGGCTAGTCAATTGTTACGATGTTTAAATTTCCCGTCCACATACCTAAATCCAATGTGAATACAAGTCAATGTCGTTGGCCTCTAATTCCTATCCACCCACCCAACCTCTCTCCATATTCAATTTTCTCCAGCATTCGAAAAATGGCATGTAATTGAGCTAATTATATTGATAATGGCATAACCAACAAGAGGTTTAGCGTCAACTCATCCAATGAATCGTCTTTCATTCACCATACGGTTGAATTCTACGTTGTATTCTCCTAGACTAGGACTCACTGAGATAGCGAATAGGACAACCTCGAATGGGATTTCGACTTCGATGGGGTTTACAAATTTGCTCTAGGTGTGTCAGGAAGATGTAGTTATAAACTCTTTATCACTAATTGTTTTATTGCCTTTTAAACTTGTTATTTTCATTATCTTTAAGAGTTTTTAGGATATTTTAATGTGTGTTTTAACATTGTTTTATAGGTTAGGTGAATCAGTGTGAATGGTGTAAAACTTGGAGAAAAGAATGATGTTGGCGTGAATCAAGGAGAAGTTGACATTGGTTTGGTGAAACTCGATCATTAGGGGCTAAATTGAAAGAAATAAATGAATAACGATGAAATCCAAAGTTTGAGGACTCAATTGTAACTTTTCAATAGTTGGTTCAGACCACAAAACGACAATTGAAGATTGTTAGAAATCAATCAGATGCAATTAGAAGTAAAAAAAGAGTGAAATATGATCAAAATATCTTCACAAATCAATTCTCAACTGCACAAGTATGTTCCAGATTTTTAGCTGGAAATTAAGACCTATTTTTGACATAGTAAATGTTCAAACTGGAAAAATCCATTTGAAGTAAAGTTGTAGCCCCTTAAGTTATCTTTTCAACGCATTTTAAATCACATCAATCGGATATCGAGATAAAACATTGTGATAAAAATATGAAAAGATGCACATTGTTGTTTTCCACCCCGAAAATCGTAGTGCCACTTTGTAATATACGGATGGAGTTAGAGTGTCGAACCCACATGGATTATAATTTAATTTTATAGTAAGTACAATAATTGTGTAACCTCTATTTTATCTAGATGAATGAATTTTGAATCAATGTTTTATCTAAACTAGGGATGATTGTGATGAATTCAATGAATAAATGCAAGTTATACGAGTTAATCAATATAAGAGAGCCCGGTGAACGATTTCACCAAACTATCAAATATGGTTTTCAAAAACCTAGTTATTTCTAATCAATTTTCCGTGTTTATAAGCAAGAACCATAATATAATTCTACCACCTCTCTCAAGTATTGGGTAAAAAGAAACTCTAAAATTAATTCCAACATCTCTATTCCGAATTAAAATTAAGATTTATCAAGATCGTGACTCTTAGATGGAATAAGTTTCATAGATTCTACACTTTCTCTCGAAAATCATAAAATATAGATTGTGTCATTGTTATGATCGTGTCTAAATTCCACTTTTCTGAGTACTGAAATTGATTAACATCTAATCATTCAATTAGTGGTCAATTAATTGAAAGCATTAAATCAACAACACGGGACTCTGCTAATAAAAACTCCTTTACATTTCCAAGACTGTTTGGAACTTCATTTCAAGAGCTCCATTTCTCATAATAACAACCTTGTCTATCTTTCAAAGAAAAAGGCATTTTTATGAAGAATGTCATGGTATATCACTTGGGGGTAAAAAAACGCAGGACTGTGCTAAGTGATAACACAATGTATAAAGTCTGACATGTGCTCGGTTGGGAAAGCTAAGAGAACATACATGAATCAAGTTATTACACGAGGATCCCGCCCCTTCTCACGAAAGTAAGAGCTTCGTTTGAATGTCGTGTTCCCAGGGGCTTTATTCAATAGGTATGATCAAGAAATGGAGTCAAGAAAGTGACATAACATGCCTTTTCTTGTTCGTTCTTCAAATGACACTAGCGAAGACTAATTCCTTTCAGCTTATGTAACATCTGGGTGTGTGAAGTATTTCACCCCCTCCTCTTGGGATTAGGATTAGTGGGTTACTTCCTGGGAATCAAATAAGATAGAAGGAATGGGCAAATAATAGTTCAATCGAAAGCGAGAGGAGAAGTTTGGGTCTAGGATGTCTTCTTAGAATACGATCGAAGAAAGGTAATTGGCATTGATCCCACATAATCTATAGTGATCGTGTTGTGAGAGGCTTATTGCACGATCCACCCAACCCAACTAAGCAAATAAATGCTGCATAAGAGAATGGACGATGGCCTAGGGGGGAAATCAACCCAATCCTAGCTCCACAGTCAAGGACTATAGGAGAAATCTTCGCCTAAAGCCTTCATCGGAGAGTCGTGAGCAAGTGAAAGAAGTTTCGATTGGCAAGTGGAATCACTTCAACATAAGAAGAATGAGTCTAACAGCCAATATAGATTTTTGGTCCTTCGATCACATTTCCCAAGCAAAAGAGAAGGGAAATCTACTTTATGCCTTCTAGATACTAGTTTCTCAAATGTTCTTTCTACTTTTTAAGATACGACAAAAAGTTAATTGGCAAATATGAGTTTTGGGAAAGCGAATATTCTAATGCCACATTTTCATGTACAAATTATTTATGTGCAAGTGATGAGTCTAGCATGCAGTTCTTGTGCTTACTGAAATTTGCATAAGATACCATTTTTTCTTAAACTTTTGTTGAGGGAGAAGGTAGTCAGAAAAAAAAAAGATTCTTTTCTCAAATTTGATGATTTTCTAGAAGTTTAAATTCTTCGTGTGTCATTTCCTTGTAAGCCATTCTCTCTGTCAGTGGCTTAGTTTGTCTTTATTCCTTCCTTTGTGTCGCCCTTGTCGCTACTCCGTTCGGCCCCTGTACAGTCCCTATTCGGCTACTCCTTTCGTGAGTTATGGTCAACTCCTTTATGGTTCTAATAATGGTTCTCTTGGTCTGATTTGAGTGGTGCTACTATGTAATTTTGGGTCCCTAAACCGAGCCCTAAAATATCCACCTTTCCATCAATCCAAGACAAATTGATAGGGGAGTATTGTGTATTACTAAAGTTACATTAATTTCTATCTATCTATTGATTAGACTTAACATATTGTTGGAAAGGTCAGATCTTCATGCTTGAAATTAATTGCTATTAAAATTTCATAGCTCTCGTTATTACGGACCATAGATAGGCCTGCTCTGGTAAATTGGCTGAAACTTTTAAATTTTCCACAATAACAGGCCATCGTGTGGGGTGACCAATAATTGCTTGCTGCTAGAAATTAGGTTATTTGCCTATACTTGTGATACTGTTGTGATTTGGACTGTGCTTTTTATAATTATTGCACTTTTTGTACTTGTTTGTCAATTTGATTATCTATTAGATTTATCACCTTGACCTTACCTGCGCGATAATTCCTTTGAGTCTGAAGTTTGAATGTCACAAAAATCCTAGGAATTTAGACCGGTGTATAACTGCAACCCTTAGGACCTATCTATGTGATTTTTTTCTTTGTTGGTTGCTTACGTGATACGCATCTTATTTGTTAAGATGTCTGCACATCATTTTGACTTGGGTGTCTTTAATGAAAAATGTGATTTTTCAATATGGTAACAAAAGATGAAAGGATTTTAGTATAATAAAAGTTTCAAAAACGATTGACAATTCATTTCCTACTACCGTGACTGAGGATCAGAAAAAAGGAATTCGATGAACTTGAATACACCTCTATTATTTTGCACTTATCTGATTCTTTTTTGCGAAAAGTTGGTAAATATGATTATGATGAAAATTTTTGGAAAAAGTTAGAAGAACTTTATTTGACTCATTCCACTCCAAACAAGCTTTTCTTATTTGAAAGTTTCTTCAGTGAATTAGATGACAATCTTTACGTTTTAAATAAACTTATGCAAGACATTATTAATTATGGTGATATGTTTGATGAATATAAGGCTATTATCGTGTTGAATGTTTTTCCTGATATCTATAAGAAAGTCAAGGATGCTATCAAATATGGGAGAGAGACATGTACACCTGATGTGGTTGTTGATTCCCTTAAGAGTAAGGATGAGGAGATGAAAGATGAAATAAACAAGAGAAAAACAGGAGAGATTCACCAGATGAGGATTGGATCTTACTTTGGGAGTGGAGAGGGCGAAACTATAGTAGCAAAATGAAAGGTAGAGGTAGGTCCAAATCAAAAGGAAAGGCAAATGGGAGAAAATGTTATGGTTGTTGAAAGTTAGGAAATTTCATTAGTGATTGCTATAAAAAGAAAAACAAGTTGAAAGACCAGAAGGATGGGGAATCCAATGAGGTAAACGTTGTTCTCCCAAGAGATGAACCTGGTGAGGGTTACATGCTCCTAAACATCGAACCTGTTGAAATAAACCTGTCTATGAACTTTCATATGCATGAGTGAATTTTTGACTATGGTGTTTCTTTTCATGTCACTTAAAAAAAATGTGGTTTGATTATTTGCATAAGTCTGATCACGGTCATGTTGTTGCATGTGGTGGAGTCGCATATAAGATCACTGGCAAAAGTAATGTGACCGTCAAATTTGATAGTGGTTTTGTGCACACACTAAAAAAGGTTAGATACATTCCACATATGGGCAAAAAGCCAATCCCTGTTGGGAGTCAGAGCGCACAAATTTCACGGATGCACTTGGTGAGGGTGTTATGAAAAATATTTAAGGGAGCACTTAGAGTCTTTAAGGCTATTAGGAGAAATGGCATATACAACACGCATGCTGAGGTGGTGGGTGGTTTAAATTCAATTATCGTTGATACTGATCACACACAGAAATGACACGGTAGGTTAACTCATGTTAGTATTAAGGGACTTAAGTTTCTTAATGATAAAAGTGTGTTTAGTAAGGATCAGGTGCCTGACATGCAATGTTGCGATCATTTTGTGCTTGGTAAACATTGTAGGGTGTTTTTTGCATCTAGCACACATAAAACATCTAGAATATTAGAATACATTCATTCTGACTTGTGGGTCCGGAAGCAATCTCACTTTTGGTGGTAATAAGTATTTTTTGTCCATTATTGATGATTTCTCTCAACGTGTGTGGATTTATTTGCTTAAAGATAAATCTGAAAACTTTGTGAACTTTAAAAATTGGAAAGTTAAAGTGGAGAATCAAATATGTGAAAAAGCGAAATACTTGCGTACTGATAATGATCTTGAATTTTGCAATGCTGAATTGACAATTTGTTTAATCAAGCTAGCATTACTAGACATAGGACTGTACCTTACACTCCCAAGCAAAACAAGGTTGTTGAACGCATGAATCGTACTTTACTCGATAAAGTTAGATGTATGATGCTAAGTTCCGGCGTGCCTAAATTTTTTTGGAGTAAAGTTTTTATGACTGCATGCTATTTGACTAAGATGACTCCTTCCGCTGCTTTAAATGGTGATATTCCATACGAGATTTGGTATGGTAAATGTGCTGATTATTCTATGCTTAAGACATTTGGCTACGCTGTTTTCTTTCATCAAAATGAGGGAAAACTGGAACATAAAGTTAAGAAGTATGTCTTTTTAGGCTACTCTGAGGAAGTTAAGGGATATAGGTTATGGGATAGAAGCCAAAAGGATGTGAAAATAATCTTAAATTGTGATGCCAAATTTAATGAGTTTGAGATGCCTTGTAAAGAAAGTGAGGAACAGTAAGAAATCGTTAGGAAAAAATCCCATGTTGAAGTGGAACATGTGAGTGTCCACATCCCTAGTATCTCGAGTGAGGTGGAGAATGATATAAAAAATTAGTAGACTATAGAAGGTGATGAGGTGATTGTAGATGACTATCCCATTTACTAAGATCATCTAGCTGACTATCAATTGGCTAGAGATAGAGAGAAGAGATCACATAGGGAACCCCATAGATTGTTCGACTATAACATAGCTTATACTAGTTACCAAGAACTAGTGGATAAGGAACGAAACAGCTATGAGAAGGATGTGAGAAGTGAAAAAAGTGAGGAATGGCTAGATGCTATGAAGAAAGAGATGAACTCTCATAGTAAGAATCAAACTTGGGATCTAATTTCGAGACCTAAGGATAAATCTATAGTAGGTTGCAAATGAGTCTATAAAATTAAGGAGAAAACTAGTGAGAGTGAGCCCGTGAGTTATAAGGCTAGGTTCGTAACCAAGGGATACACATAGAAAGAAGGGATATAATATAATGAAATATTTTCTCCTCATTGTCAAGTATACTATTATTAGGGTCATGCTTACTTTTGTTGCTTATTATGATTGAGAACTTGAACAACTTGATGTCAAAACTACTTTTTTTGCAGGGTGATCTTAATGAAATGAATTTTTATGAGTCATCCTAAAGGTTTTGAAAGTAAGTTTAAATCTGAACAAATTTGTTTTTTTAAAGAAATCTCTTTATGGGCTAGAATAATTGCCACGTCAGTGGTATAAAAAAATTGATTTTTTATGTGTTTTCTATTGGTTTTAAGAGGAGTGAGTTTGGCCATTGCTTGTATTACCTGCACCACAGTACTAACAAAGAGTGTGTCCACTTGTTCCTTTATGTGGACGACATGTTATTAAATATAATATAATGAAATATTTTCTCCCCATTGTCAAGTATGCTATTATTAGGGTCATGCTTACTTTTGTTGCTTATTATGATTGAGAACTTGAACAACTTGATGTCAAAACTACTTTTTTTGCAGGGTGATCTTAATGAAATGATTTTTATGAGCCATCCTAAAGGTTTTGAAAGTAAGTCTAAATCTGAACAAATTTGTTTTTTTAAAGAAATCTCTTTATGGGCTAGAATAATTGCCACATCAGTGGTATAAAAAAATTGATTTTTTTATGTGTTTTCTATTGGTTTTAAGAAGAGTGAGTTTGGCCATTGCTTGTATTACCTGCACCACAGTACTAACAAAGAGTGTGTCCACTTGTTACTTTATGTGGACGACATGTTATTAATTGGACCTAACATGAAGGTGATAAACAAGATTAAGTAAAGAATTTGATATGAAAAACCTAGAACATGTTAGGCGGATCCTTGGTATGGAGACTAACCAGGATAGATGTAATTCTTGCCTATGCCTCTGTTTGGGAGCCATTAACAGCCTGAAAAAATAAAACTTGTGACCATTACACAGTGAAGTGTCGAAGGCAGCCGCAATTTTTGAAAATAAAATTCGCTTAAATTACCAAGTTACCCTTTCAAATAAAATTCTTTCTTAAAGAAGTTAGGGCAATTTTGTAAACAACTTCCTGGCATTTCAGAAGCTGTTGCACCTTGGGACCCACTGACACAGACAATGGTCAAAAAATTCATTCTCATTTTGGCCAAAAATGGTTACCAAACGCAGGCTATATGTACATCAAACTCCTTATGTACTTAAAATTTTGATGAAATTTGGTATGATTGAATGTAAGCCTGCTTCCGTACTTCTTGGAGACCATTTTGTCTTATCTAATTACCAATTGCCTACTAATTAAGAAGAAAATGATTTTGTGAGTAATGTGCATTGCTTTAATGTGATAGGATCTGTTATGCATCTCATGGTTTGCACTAGACCTGACTTGACTTATACCGTGAGTGCGTTAAGCAGATATATGTCTAATCTTGGTCCCAAACAGTGAAGTGTCAGAAGGCAGCCGTAATTTTTGAAAATAAAATTCGGTTAAATTACCAAGTTACCCTTTCAAATAAAATTCTTTCTTAAAGAAGTTAGGGCAATTTTGTAAACAACTTCCTGGCATTTCAGAAGCTGCTGCACCCTGGGACCCACTGACACAGACAACGGTCAAAAAATTCATTCTCATTTTGGCCAAAAATGGTTACCAAACGCAGGCTATATGTACATCAAACTCCTTATGTACTTCAAATTTTGATGAAATTTGGTGTGATTGAATGTAAGCCTACTTCCGTACTTATTGGAGACCATTTTGTCTTATCTAATTACCAATTGCCTACTAATGAAGAAAAAAATGATTTCGTGAGTAATGTGCATTGCTTTAATGTGATAGGATCTGTTATGCATCTCATGGTTTGCACTAGACCTGACTTGACTTATACCGTGAGTGCGTTAAGTTCTATATACAGATTAGAACCAGCCAAACATTGGAAAGCTTTAAAGTGGTTTCTTAGGTACTTGAAAAGTACTTTTGATGAAGGGTTAATTTATAATTCTTATGGTGGCAGTGTGAAGATTACAGGTTTCATGGACGCTCACTATAGTGATGATAGGAACAATATGAAGTCTACTTCCTCTTATGTGTTTACATTATATGGCTCTTGTGCGAGTTGGAAGTCCCAATTGCAACATATTGTTGATTTATCTACTACTGAATTTGAGTATATAGCGGCCACTGAAACTATTAAAGAAACTTTGTAGTTTAGAGGTCTTTTTAATGAATTGAGTGCTTAAGTGACAATATGACTGTATACTCTGATAGTCAATCTGTTATTCATTTATGTAAGAATCCTGTATTTCATTAACGTACTAACATATAGATGTTATACTGCATTTTATTAGACATGTTGTATCTCGAGGATTGATAAAACTTGAGAAAGTGCATTCTGACTATAACCCTGCAGACATGGGTACTAAGGTATTTCTCTTAGTAAAGTTTAGAAGTTGTCTTACACTTCTAAATATCGGAAAAGGTATGTAATGTTCAATTTATTTTGAAATCATATTGTACAACCACTAACTTGTTTTTTCTTTTCTTCACAGGTACATTCGGCATCAAGGAGGAGGTTTGATAGGTATTGTTGATACCAAATAAATCTCAAGGAAATGATGTAATGGTCAGGATGGTTAACTCAAAGTTTTAAGCCTACGATTGTGTATAATTTTTAAAAGGGGCCTAGAATTACATTGGTAGTCCAAGAATCAAAGATGAATCAAGAACCCAACATTAGAACCCGACCCATTTTATACCTTAATATTATTCCTATATATTTAGGTATTGTGTCTTATTATTGACACGACACACTCGACTCTTGTGAGAGAAAAGCGGTTGCTTGTGACTTGGCTTTTCTGCCTTATCCGCTTTCGCTTCCGATGACTCTTCGTGTGTCACTCTCCCTTGTGCGCCCTTCTCTTTGTCGACGGTTTAGTCTGTCTTTACTGCCTCCTTTGTGCCTCTCCTATCGCTGCACTGTTCAATCCATGTTTGGCTGTTCCTTTTGAGGGTTGTGGTCGACTCCTTTGTAGTTATAATAGTGGTTGGTCTGATTCGAGTGGTGCTGCTGTGTAATTTTAAGTTTCTAAGTTGAGCCCTAAAACATCCACCTTTTCATCAATCCAAGACAAATTGATAAGGGAATATTGTGTATTACTAAAGTTACACTAATTTCTACCTATCTATTGATTAGATTTAACATATTGTGTTGTTTTAATTGATAGGCGATGATCTCTTCCACTATAGTGCAAGTAACACATGATGTAAGATTTTGTTATTCGTCTCGAATTTTATATACTTTTAATCCTCATTTATGATTTTGATTGAGACTAAAAATCTTGACATTTGGAGCATGATCATGTTTAGGGGCCACGTAATTTGATGACGACACAAGTATCCAAGTTAGCCAGCTAATGAGCTAGAAACCCTAAATCATTGCTCCAACATTCCATGAGAAAGGACATTTCAGCCATTTGAATACACTACCATACTAAGTCCTTTTTTGAAACAATTTTTCTACAATCATATTTATTTTCAATCATACATCTAAGAAAAATCTTTTTTCACATTTTTCCATAATTTTTCATACTTTTTAACAACAAATTCTCAAAAAAAATCATTTTTTTAAAAAATCGTTTCTCAAACACAAAGCCTAATTATTATATAAATATTGTCATTTCGTGCTAAAATTTGTTTTACTTCGCAAGTAAAAGTTGCTAAAAATGTTATCTATGCCAAAATTCTTGAATTTTGGAACAACAGAAGAATTAATAGCCGACCTTTTTAACATAGGTGCAACAAAGGGTGTGTTTGAGTCCTATTTTTATGTATAACAGGTTTTGAATAGTTATTATTTTTTTTTTTTTGGAAAAAAAAGAGCAAAGTTTTAAAATTTTGTATAAAATAATTTAATTGGAAAAATGTGTTGTTAAAAATGTTGGCAAATAACGATATTATCGTGCAATAATTTGGGCAGAAATAAACGAAAAAAAATGATAATGGTCGAGGCAATAGTTCGACTATTTCTCCTTAAGACGATAATGCCCCGTACTGATACTCATGGTATTCCGACACTCGTCTCCCAAAATACAACGACCTCGACTTATAATAGTAGTACTTCAAATTACAAAACCCGATGAACCTACTAACATTTTTTATCTCTCTAAAATTGGAGGATTAAGATGTACGAAAATAATTTTCGAGACCAAAATGCAAAATATGGAATAATGCAGGGATGAAGGAATATAATTGGTAGGAAAGAAAAATCAGAATTGATTTTGGAATGAATAAAATCCGGGATATGGGGACATTTATATAGAAACTGAAAATTTATGTCCAAAAAACACAATAGTTGAAGTTGTGCCTTAAATAGACACAACCCGTTTGGACGGCAGTTCAACCGTCAACCACCAGTTTCTAGAAGAAGCCACGTGTCGCATATAGAAAATTCGGGGACAATAAACAATATAAATAAATATATTATTTTAAATAATAATAAAATAATATTATTGAAATATTATTTTACCAAAAAATATATACTAACTTGGCCCATGCCCAAGCCCAAGACCACGAGCCACGACCCGTGCCGAGCTTACCGGTCTTACGGACGATCGCACGCGCGTGTGGACTTTGGCTCAACCTACTAGCATATAGGTTCTTTCATCTTCAAAGACTATTGGTACCCATTGGAGCCTAAATCCAAGTCCCAAATTTGAGCAATATAAAGTGGTTTCTATTCTTCTAGTTTTCATATGTTGGATTGTTATTTTCCAATTTCTCACCAATTTTTATTTTCAATTTATTTCAATTTCAAGTAGTCATCTTTTGGCCTTA
>CAIGRT010013909.1:0-10058 GCA_903798405.1 Fraxinus platypoda
CCCCCCCCCCCCCCCCCCTTTCCCTGTGGAATGAAGTTGTTTACTTGGTCCACTGTTGATATTATAACTGCATAATCATTAGGGAAATTGCAGTCATCAACTTATACTTCTAGTAGCAAGTTTATCCCAACCATTAAGCCTCCTTTTGGCTATATCTATAAATCATTAACTTCATT
Source organism: Fraxinus platypoda (assembly GCA_903798405.1). Classification (NCBI taxonomy): domain Eukaryota; kingdom Viridiplantae; phylum Streptophyta; class Magnoliopsida; order Lamiales; family Oleaceae; genus Fraxinus; species Fraxinus platypoda. The sequence continues at coordinate 177 of CAIGRT010013909.1, forward strand.
TCAACCTCACATTCCAATGATCCACAAGTACTATCCATTTATCCACCACTCATTTCTATCTATCCCTATATTAAACCGTTTATAATTCTTCCCAAATGAAGGCTGAAACGAGACTTTTGCTTAAAAGATGATGTCCGTCTCAAAATCTATTGAAAGGTCAATGTTTTACTAAAAACACGGTGATGCTGTTTTTTCTAATTAAAATGACTAAGAAATAGAGAGAAGAAATGAAAACAAGAAAAGCAAAAAGAAAACAGAAAGAAAGACTAAACATCATTCATGCCTAAGAGGTTTTGGGTTGCATCTTCAGGTCTTTGAATTTGCATCTGCACCTTTAAGCAGTGAACCTGATTATAGAAGATTAAAAGCCCCTGAATTCTGATTGGAAGCTGAAAAATGTAATGTAATGGATTGAACATCAATTGCCAAACAATCAAGTCATTTATCCTGCCAAAACTAGCCACTGGTCTCTGCCTTATTATATTGATCTGTTTAGATTTAAATGTAGAATCACTTGTGTAAAGCCAGAACAAATCCCTGCATTCTACCACCGGTAACCCCTTCTTCTCTGGAGGCTGACAACAGTATTAAACTAAAACCTTTTTTTTTCTTTTTTTTTGTTGGTGGGGAAGGGAGAGTGGTTCTTGGAAAGTGGTTTAATTGAATTTTTGGATGGAAACCGTCTTTTGGGACTATTTGTGCAAAAGAAGTAAAAGGTTGATGACAAAATCTGCTCCGTTATAAAGGAGTGGACCAACTTGCTATTGGAGCTATAGGTTGGGAACCAATGGTGCAATTTTTGGTCATCATTATCTAGTTCAATCAACTATCTAATAGAATATCAATTCAACATTTGGTTGGTTTAATTTGACAGACATGTACAATAAATTCAGGGCTCATCCCTGTTGTCTAACAAAATCATAACTCAGATAATGAGCTTTTGTTTTTGTGCTTATCATTTCACTGTTGATGCTTCATCCCTGCTGTCTAACAAATATTGTTGTCTGCAACAAGGATTGCAGGACTGGACTAACGAAGAATTTTGCCTAGCTTGCACAATGGAAATCAAAACTTGACCATTTCTTTCCTTTCACACTTATTTGTATCATGGAGAAAAGGGTTACTGAAAAGCTTGAGTGTGCCATTATGTGCCACAAGGTACTGGTTTTTTGACAACTGGTGAACTCAGCTGAAGATATAGAAATGAGTTCCAGTGAAGAAAAACCCCACTGGAATATGTTTGATGGTGTGAAGACCATCTCAACGTCACCTGAAGTGCTTATGTCTGAGATTAATTCTGCCATTACTGCTCTTGAGTACACTCGTGCTACTGCTTTCTTACAATCTCGATCTGCTTCTGCCTCAAAGAACATAAACCCTAATGGAAAGTTGACTTCACAATATGATGCTCAAATGGCTGATGAAGCTTACAAGGCAGGATTGGCTTCCATGGCTGCAGGGAAGCTTGATGAGGCTGTCAACTCACTAAATGTCGCTCTTTCCAAGTGCCCGCCTGATAAGACATCTGCTGTTGCTAAGCTTCAGTCTCTTATTTCCCGTACATCCCAACTGCTTCACAAGTCCTCCAATTGATTCAATTGGTACATTCAAGACTCGTTAATGTGGTGTTCTGGTGGCTTTTTTCCATACTTCCCTCATTTTTCTTTTCCTCTCTCATTCTGTGTTCTTCAGAAGTTCTCTGTGTCACTATTTCTGTAGCACGACAGGTAAACGTTCTTTCACACACATTTGAAAATTCTGTCATCCCCATGATTGCTGCAGCTTTGGTATTCTAGACTTCTTTCAAGTACTGGAAAACATGAAGCTACAATTGTCTGACAACATGATAGCAGGCAGTGAATTGTAGGGAACAATGATCTTCAAGATGTCATTGTCCCCAGTTTGTCCAATTTGCTTGAAAAGACAACAGATGGAACATTAATTGCTAGATTTGAGAATTGCCTCATCTGCTCTTCAAGCAGAAGTCATCATGGTTGACCAGTGTAGTCATGTGCAAATTCCCATCTTTTTAGAACTCCTAACCAATTTGACATTTTGAAGATATCAGGCGCATCTCCTACAGTGCAATTCGGAAGTTTGACTAATATTGTAAAACCGCTAGCAAACCATTTAATTAAGTATTATTTGTTGGAGTTTGCCTGATCAATTGAATAAGTAATATCCCAAGTTTTATTTTGCTTGCATATGTTGCTTCCTATTTCTATCTTCTCTGTATTCTTATATACTATGTTCCTTCTCTAGTTTCAAGAAGAAAGAAAGAAAAATAAGACTGTCTGGGGAGTACTGTTTTAGGCAACCTCTTCAGTTTTAGAGTTGAAAAGGTGTGAATTTGAAGAGGATGTTACGCATCAATTTATTTACCAGTTACTGAAAAACTGGTCTTGAGAACCACTTAGAGGATACTAAAAAAGCGTCCCTTGAACTTCCATTTATTTGGGCTATTCCTACTTCAAGATCGTCAAATCTTTTTCAAGTGTCAAATTTTCCTTCATTATGGGTGGAGTTACTGGAAGAAAAGTAACTCTTTTTATTTTTCCCACCAAACTCCCCGAGGTGAGGTGCCCTTTAGACAACACTCATCTTAGCTGCCAGTCACCAGTGAAAGACACCTCATCCTATGTTGCTCGTCTTCACTAGGCGTCTTTGTTGAGCTGGCTCTCGAATGTGAGTGTGACGGTGATGTTGGTGGCTATTGGCTCTTCTTCCTGGTTACACTTGTTTCTATCAGAACTCTGCCTGTGACTAGTGTGGTAAGTTTGATGGTATCTTCCCTTTTGTAGCCCTTAACTTTGCAACTGAAATGTGGGTGGAGCCACTTCCTTTTCTTCACTATTATGGACTACACATATTCACCAATTTCCAATCTCGCTACCGAAGTTGCCAAAATTTGAATGGTTTGAGTCAGCAGGGTGACCATCTAATTTTCCAGGGTAAGAATGGACTCTTATGAGGCCAACCTCATAGTCGCATAAAAGAATGTTCGATTTTGTGGATGGCATAGGCGATATTAAGACTGTTGGTTTGACTCGTCTCGACTAGACAGTGATGAAATGTTACCTGAGTTGTTGGTTTTGGTTTTGAATGTTAACTCAACCTTCCATTTGGCAGTATTCACATTTTCTAGGCAACTCTTGTCAATAACATGCACTCAAACCTTACTAGAAGTTTGCTTGACAAGTATCTTTTGACAAATCCGTTCATCAGAAAATAGTGACTAATTCAAATTTGATGATTTAGTTAGTTTAGTTATGTAGATTTTAATAGAAAACTTCTCGATTTTCGTAGAGTAAATGACCTTGGGGCCTTTATAGGATGGAAGAGCTAGGGCTTTTTTCAATGTCAGTGAATTGGGATTTTGGTGTTCTGAGCACTATTTTGCTAGTTCTCGTGTCAAGATCTCCTAGAAGACCATGGCTTGTTGGAGCATGAAACACAAGAATTCCAAGTAGGACACTTCTCCGGCAGTATTGGCCTTTATCGAGTTTAAGGTCAGTGCCATGTTCGCTTTTACATTTGAGTTCAAACTTCTGTGTTCAACCTCGGGTTCCTTACTAATGCTGGACTTGAGTGACCTCTCGTGCTTGGTCTATTCATGGTGTGAGATAGGACGTTCTACTTCACTTAATGTTGACAGTGTGAGGACACAGTTTTAGTAGCTCTCGTCTTGGCAGGCTTAATGCTCGATGGACCATAATCTGTCTTGAGCAAAAAATTAGCTTATGACGTGAAGATGTTAGATTACACAGGAGTCGAATAAGCATTAGTGTAACAACATGCAAGAGATTCGTTACCCTCTCCAATCAAATTATTGTCGCTTTCATCGGAACAAACTGCAATTTGAAGCAAGCAATTATTCTCTTGTCCCACTCTATTTGTTTAGATAGATGGTGACACTTGCAGCATATTTAGCAATTTACCATGTGTCAATAGTGAATTAGGTACCATATCGTCGTTTACAATTACTTCTGGGTGAAATCTGAAAGCTACAATTTTAACTATAAGAACCAAGATTATGACTGGAGAAATATCCGCATTCGAGAAACAGTATCGTTCTAGATTGAATAGAGGTGAACATCATTAAAAGAAAGAGACGTAGTAAGAAAAAAATTGTTGTCCAGTCGTGTCTTGTCTATCAAGCGTACCGAAGATGCCCATACGAGTCTCTAAGTAATTATCTAATAATACAAGAAAAATCTTAAGGTGGTAACAAGTCAAATGTCTGTTAATATTTCGCATCTCTCGTTAACTTTATCTTCAAACCAAAGTTAAAAGTGCAGAATTTGGAATAGGATGAGAGGCCACTGTCACATAAATCACTAAATACAAATATTTAGTTACTACATATTCTCTTCTCCAATAAATTCCCACCCATTTAACCAAAATCCTTCCCAAGATGAGCATTTTTCATCATGAAGAGCCACCAAATCCCTCCAAAAGATGCAAATTCCTTGCTTCAGCCCTGAAGGATGCATTTGCGAAATGCCAATCTTTTCGAGGAAGGAATCATACTTCGTACCCCCAACAACAACAGGAAGAAGAAGAGCCAGACAGTGATTACAATGATGAAGAGGAAGTACTCACTTAACCTTGAATTCTTCCTTTATTACAACAATTTCTTCTGCTAATCCATTTTTTGTTTGGAACAGGTATTTGTTTCAGCAATCATAAGTAAATATAAGGAATCCAAATGCAAACGCAATTCAAGCATTGCAAAAGATAGCTTCAACTGGGCAATCTCGCCAACAGCAGGAGAATTGTTCATTACCTCGAAGTCGGTAAAAGAATCAAGCAATGAAGTAGATAGAGATGAATTTTTCACCATTGGTAGCCATCTATCTCGGTGTTCAAGCGCTACGAGCTTCGATGCTTTTATCTCTGTCAAAACGTGCTTTTCCAGGTGTTCAAGCTTAAGTAGGATCGACGGCTTAAGTAGGATTGACTACGAAGATTCTCGTAGACGCTCGATTATTCAAGAGTTATGCCAGTACGAAGGGTGGCCGTTTGGACTTTGCCGGAAGGCCCTGTTGCTGCCTCCTCTGCCCAAGTCCCCATCTGATTCTTGGTCGTGGCGAAAGAGTGCTAGAATGGTAAAGATACATTGATAGCAGGATTCTCTTTTAACACTACGTTTATGCAAACAGTGCTGAAATAAAGAAACAATTGCATTCAAATTGTTGTGCATCCAGCTGAAAAATAAAGTGCAGTGAGTATTATTTTTCCCAGTGGAATGTTTGTATTCCTTTCGAATTGTTTTCCGTCTTTAATCTCTTCATCTACATGTTTCTACCTTTCTCCTTCTTTCTGTTCATATTATCTGTCTGCAGAGGAGAGTCGCTCAGTGTTCTACATTTATTAATTCAAACTTCAGAAAATACGTTCAATGAGAATGATAATCAATGAGAATGATAACATGCTTTGCCAATCGAACCAACAAACCATTATTAAGGCATGAAACCATAAAACAGCCTGAAACCCAAGTTATAGGAAATTCAGAAGAAAGATTACATCATCCGGGACTTCAACTTCTTAAGTTTTCCCGTATCCTTATTATTATACCTACTTGAACAAAGTTTCAGAGTACATTATACCTACTTGAACAAAGTTTCAGAGTACATGCTAGCAGAAGAGGAGCACAAGAACCAAACTGGCTAGCAGAAGTAAACTTGTAAGAAACTTCAATGGTTCTGAAATTCTTCCGCAAGTCAAAAGCATGAAAAAATGAATAGATTTATTTAGCTGTCTATCCAAATCTATGCTCTCTGCTCAATGTAGGAACCAGAGATTCCAGAAGTCCCAAGGACAGTAACCTGCAATAAAGCAAACTGATGATGAGGAAAATAGAAACAACAAACATTTACTTGCAGGATTTCAATCACGGTAGTAAATGAAGCAAGTGCGATTGCTGAAAGATAATTTTGTTAGTTACCTCGAGCAAAAATGTAATTGAAAATTTATTTGGCAAACAAAGGCAACAAAGTGGGATGGCAATGCTTCTCACTTATAAAATCATTATCTATGGATCAATTTTTGAATTCCTCATGTACTATTACCGAGCAAGTATCCATTCCAAGGCCCAAACATAATAGGTGTGTGATCGTTCATTCATAGTTTAGAAGAGGTTAAATAGATATGAATTTACTTTGCCGTCTTCAATTGTCATAGCTAAGACATTTTGCAACAATTTCTGTGAATAATGTTGCAAATTTTTCCAGCATAGCTATCTATGTAGGTACACATTGCCACAATCATTTTGAAAGAATAAACATACCTTTCCCCACTCAGAATCGAGGCCGCTGCACCTCATTTTCAAGTATATCATCTTTGTTCCCAACTCATTCTCCACTTTCTTCTTCAAATAGCTCTCATCTGGCCCAAATGCATCCAAATAAGCAACATATCTATCAAAGATTGTACGCATTGCCTTTACATATTCTTCTGGCATGGGCTTCACATCCTGCCAAATTGTTAATTAACAAACAGCCAAGAAAAGACTGGAAATATAGAACCATTAATCACGTGCATTTCATGTTACCTCGCCACTCATCCCAATGGCATCATCCATTTCCATCTTCAGTGACATGAGAATACCTGAAAACTCTTCAACTGCCTCTGCTGCTCGGAAAACATTGGTCAGGGCTTCTTGGGCAGCCTTGTCATCAGTATTCTTGGACAACGCCTTTTTTACATCATGGACTACAGCAGGTGGGAGCTCATCCCAGTTTGTGGCCATTAAGTCCTTGAATGCCCTCTCGATCTCAGGGTCTTTTATGATAGGCATATGTGCAACATCTTCGCTGAATGAACGTGTACTCCCAACGCGCGTTTCTAAAGGACTCGAGTAACCTATGTGATAAGAAGAATCAAGTGTAAAAAAGATTTTTAAGACTGACAACAGTACTCGAGTAGAAGAATCTTTTCGTTTAGGCTATAGGTAGGCATGAAAACATCTCATGACATACAAGGCACAAAGGATTGCTCAATGAAATAGGAAGCAGGTGCATCAAAAATGTTATTTCCATTGTGGAGCTCATTATCATTAAGAAAAAGCAGTATCACTCAATATAATTGTTCAAAAGGATACACGTTCTGGTTTTCCATTCATAGATACGTCTAATTAGTGAAAAGAAAAGGGGAAAGGGAAACATCTATCGCACAGGCAACATGACAAAGCCTAATTCCAGATATATTTGGTGATTGGGATATGTCTTCAGAAGATACAGAGATCGTCCATTCGTTAAAATAATGCAATCTCAGTTTAGTAAATTAGAAGAAGGTACTAAAGATCTATTTTGTTTTGGATTATTCCAATAGATAAAGTAATGAAACAAATAGAATGATGAAAAGAATATATGTAGTGGATACCAGATTTTGTAGGGAGCAAGGCATAGTTTGTTGCATTGGTAAGAAAGGACAGCAGCGAATACTTTCCTAAGATTATGCTTTTACGGCAGTATTAGTATTTTTCTCGTTAATGGTATATAGTAACCTATGAAGCATAATATGGACATGGTGGTGCTGATACAACACATTCCTGTAACCGGGGAATGGTGATTCATTGAAAGACTACCATACGACATAGTGAAGACAAAGCCTATGTTTGGTTTAGCTAAATAAGATTTTTAGTCGATTTTGATAAAAACTGATGAAATGTGTTAATAAAAAGTTAATAAAAGTTATGGGTCCATGAAATATGTGGGTAAAATTAAGTTTGAGGGAAAATGAATTTTAGAAAATGGAGGCCAAATAGTGGCAAAGTAAGCTATACACGTGTGGGCATGTTTGTGTGTGTGTGTGTGTGAGTGAGAGAGAGAGACAGTCCTGTGATTTTTATCTTCCTTCTCTTCCCCATCATCTTTCCACTATGATAGCAACAAACAAGCATATCCATCAAAGCAATCCTCAATATCCCACCACCTAATAACGTTACCTATAAATAGTTAATTCAATAAAGAACAGAAAGGTGAAGAGCTTTTATTTCCCCTTTCTGGACTTCCACAGAAGATTCTTTATACAGAAGCTTTATTCTTTCTACCCAACAATCCCGCATCATTCTGATTATATATTTGTAAATAAATGATCAAAATCTCAATAATGGCAGTGGTGATCTCATCAACCAACAGTATAACGGGCACTGCCGTGGTGAGGTCATGTATAGGGCGGTGTTATGTGGTACTCTATAGCTTTCCCTTAAAAACCCACAAGTTCTGTAAAATCTCAGAAATAGAATACAACGTTGAATAAAATACTTGTCAAGCACTTCCATAGATTTTAATAATAGTCAGCAACAGACTCTAAATAAAGTTATTCCTATTGATTTTCATTAATTATTTCTCATAGATTTTTTTATTTTATTTTTTTTGCTACCTACATTCCAGTGTCTTCACCAGAGAGAAGAAGTGAAATATATGCATCATCCAAACTCAATATTTAAACTTTCCCCTCTCTAATATGTTTTCAAACGAATTCACAATGGGAACTTTGTAAAAAGCATCTTGGAAACTCAGGGAAAAGCACGTTGGATTATAGACACCTGAGCAATTTTAGAAACGGAATGAATATAATTTCTGGTTTCATTAGCCTCAAAATTTCCTTATATCATCTAAATCACCAATATCTTAAAGTCAGAACATCCAAGTCTAATCCACAAGTGTCCTAAAAAAGATAATTAGGACTAATATCAAGCTATGTTTTACTAAAAATTAAGCAACGAGTTCAAATGAAGTTAGGAAAATACAGTTAACAATTAGTGTTAACCTTTGGCCAACCCCGTCTCCGAGATTCAGTTTCTTGACATCAAATGTATGAAAAGTAAAGTTAATAGAATCGAAATTAAAAAAACAAATACAGAAGAAACTGAACAAGATCTCCGCTCTATCCCTAGTTTAATACTAAATTTGTAACTCGAATTGTTGGACTATGGACACCACATATCTCCACATTGGTATGATATTGTCCACTTTGGGTCTAAGCCCTCATGGATTTGCTTTTGGACTTTACCCAAAAAGGCCTTATACCAATGGAGATATTGTCCAAACTTATAATCCTATGATTCTCCCCACTTCTAGCCAATGTGAGAATTTGGTCGCACACCCAACAATCATCTCCTCGAACAAAAGACCACCGAACATCCCCTCAAACGATCATTCATCCGTCCACTCTCTACCAACCATGATTCTCAACTCTCCTCTTCACCGTGTTGGGGTCAGGACACGTCCATGAAGCAACCGAAGAGCACTACCTGACTCAAGAGTTTGCTCTNACTCTCCTCTTCACCGTGTTGGGGTCAGGACACGTCTATGAAGCAACCGAAGAGCACTACCTGACTCGAGAGTTTGCTCTATCCAGGTTAACTCCTCTTCACCGTGTTGGGGTCAGGACAAGTCCATGAAGCATTCGGAGCACACCGCCTATCCAATAGAGCTCATCCACAGATCCCATCGCGAGCTAGGCTCACCACCTTCGTTCGGCATTCCGAGGAATTCATCCACATGGCTAAGTATGGGGGTTGGCTCTGATACAAATTGTTGGACCATGGACACCACATATCTCTATATTAATATGATATTGTCCGCTTTGGGCTTAAGCCCTCGTAGATTTACTTTTGGGCTTTACCCAAAACGTCTCGTACCAATGGAGATATTGTCCAAACTTATAAACCCATCATCCTCCCCACTTCTAACCAACGTGGGACTTTGGTCGCACACCCAACACGAATTACTACTTTTTTCCTTTTTGCAAACAATAAGCTTTTAATAAAAATAAAACGATAATTGATAATAGGTCAACAGAAGAGTCTATACCATAGGGTAGATGGTCATGAAAGGACGTGGGGAGCATGGGAGAAGAGAAATGCAGGCGGCG
>CAIGRT010013923.1:0-12725 GCA_903798405.1 Fraxinus platypoda
AAAATAAAAAAGGAAAGAACATTAAGGGTGTGTTTGTCTTCTATTAATGGGAGAAAAGTAGAGTAATGAATAGTATTTTTTGAAGAATGTGTGGTTAAAAATTAAAGTAACTTCATTGATTTGTGTGTAGAATATTTTATTGGGTGAATGTGTGGTGGAGAATTTTACTGTAGCAAACATTTTTTTTGAAATAATGGTAGACAAACAGGAGCTAAAATGAAATACCATTGGGGAAAGGGGTTCGCTTTTCAATCTTGGATTTGGACTATTCATTGCATTCCAAAAAGGCAATAGCCATATCCCTTCAGCCTTCTTGTGCAGCAGCAGTAGCGGCCAATCTACACAATCAGACCTAAGATTTGAGATGATGTCGATCGATTTTTTTGGTGGAATAAGACCGTCTGATACGGCGTTGGCTTTGAAAAAGGTGCGGAGGGACGACGAACCACAATAATGAAGTTGTACGGCTGCCGGAGGTGGGGTTGACGTCGAAGGTGCTGGAGTTCACCGGCTGCCAGAGGGTTGTGATTTGGGAGGAGGGGTTTCTTTCAATTGATTTGAGGGGAAAATAAAGGGGAAATGGGGAGAGAGAGAACGTTGGTGGGTTTTNGAGGGACGACGAACCACAATAATGAAGTTGTACGGCTGCCGGAGGTGGGGTTGACGTCGAAGGTGCTGGAGTTCACCGGCTGCCAGAGGGTTGTGATTTGGGAGGAGGGGTTTCTTTCAATTGATTTGAGGGGAAAATAAAGGGGAAATGGGGAGAGAGAGAACGTTGGTGGGTTTTTTAATTTTCAATTTTTATTCATGCCACGTCATTTAGTAACCCAGCTTTGTCAACAGACTTGGGTAGTGTAGCGCGATTGTTTATTTTAAACCTTTAGCATAAATTAAATTTGGAGGTATCACAGTGAAGTTCCATAGAATTGATTTTTGTTTTGAAAATGTTTAAATATGTTATTGTGTTCTTATTTTTGAAGTAAGTCATGTATTTACTTTAAAATAATTCGTAACTTATTGTTAAAATAAATACTTAATCACTGAAAAGACTTTCTAAGCCCTCATTTTCCTTCCGACTCTCATTCTTTTTTCTACGTACTCATTTTTCACCACATATTTATACAATAAAATATTATACACGTAAACCTAAAAAATTTCACTATTTTTTAACTACACATTTTTTAAAAAATCACTATTTAAAACAATGTTTTCCCCCAAAACATGGTCACTAAACAGGGGCTAAGTTTAACCAAACATGCTCAAAACACTAGAAAACAATGCCTATATCATAATTGTTCAATTCACAGACTGCATTTTGGGCTTCCCACGAAAATTCTTGCAACATATTCCGAGATCCCAAACTTTTATCAAGACGCAAGAAACTCGGGTTCCAAAAAAGGAAGAAAAACAAAAAAATAGTCAGGTCAAGCAGGAATCATAGAAACTGAAGATTAGCATTAACTAACAAAACTTTTGCAACTGAACAGCAAAAGGGTATTCAGCTAGATGGTCTGAGGCTATAATAAAAAGTCGAAACACTAATATTAAATGACTGTACATAATCATATATGAGTGACGGCTATGAATTCCTTTTTAGGTGTGTAGATAATCACAACGTTCCCCCTTCCTACATCTCCCATTCGCATTGTATGGACAAACTCTACCCCGCTTGTTGAAAGGTCTAGAACCTCCACTGCCAAATGATGACGGTCTGTTCCAAGAAGTCCTTCCACCACCAAAACCAGAATCCCTCATTTCCCTTTGACTGGAGAACTGACCTCCACTGTGGTTTTGATCGCCTCCCCACACACCTTGGCTCCCAGCTGGTGCACCAAAACCTTGATTCGGGTTTGCTTGTGCTAGTCCTTGAACGGGAGTTCCTGAATTTCCACTAGGTGGCCCCCACCCATTCCCAGGTACTGGTACTGGCCCTTGAACTGGAGCACTCCCCCAACCTGGAGTTGCAACCCAACCAGAATTCACATTTCCAGGAACCGGCCTTTGAACAGTAGTTCCGGGATTTCCTGAAGGACCAAGCCAACCAGAAGTATTTCCCAGAGCCGGCACTTGAACAGCCAGTCCCACATTTATATTTGTACTTCCCGGTGTGGGTGTTCCCCACCCCGCATTTGGATTTGCCTGCACATTACCCCACCCAGCGTTCGGATATTCAGGTCTCGTGCCCCAAGAAACGTTTTGTATACCAGGGGGCAGCATGTTCGGTAGAATGCCCTGAGTAGATGGTCCCCACAAATCAGGTTGAGGTGTAGCTGCAATATCTGAGTTTGAGAAATTTCCAGCAGAGTTCTGAACATCCAATGTATTGCCACCCCAACCTTGAGCCTTGCCTTGTCCAGACTGTGGACCACTGCCCCAACTAGGAGTTTCAACATGAGGGTTCAGACTAATAGCCGAGTGAACTGAATGGACGATAGTGGGCAGATGGCCATGCATCTGTACGCTGTGTGGTTCACCACTCATGTTTGACTGAATTTGTAGAGAATCTACGGAGCCTGCAAGAACACCTTTTTCAGAATTCGATGTTGGAGAAAAAGCAGCACCAGATTGGACAGCAGAATTCAGAACTGAAGCAGGAGGAGAAGAATACGTCGCGGTGTTTGGTAAGGATGGAGAAGGTGAATGAAGCAATCCATTGCCACTGGGATATTGAGTTGCACCATGGAGAATACCCCCGTCTTCTCCCGTCCATCCTGCATTTTTTTGTTGCGGAGTAGGAGATGGTAGGTTTGTCGAATCATTCCCAATCCAATTTTCTGTAGAATGTTTTGGGTGAGCTCTAGGGTCTTGATTAGTATTTGGTCTCTGTATATCTTGGTGCAAGGATGTTCCAGAAATTTTACCAGGGTGACTCGACGAGATACTCGGACTATGCATAATATTAATTGCTGGAAATCTATTAACTGCCAACAAGTCTTTCTCATATTTCCCTGCCAATGCGTCACTAAGAAGAATAGGGTCTTCTTGTTCTAATGCGGTTCTCCAGATTCTCAGATCTGCAGGAAAGTATCCTGTATTGTTCCACTTATGCAACTGCGTCATAGAAAATGGTCCTTGCACCTTTCCAGAAGGATCCTTGTAATGCCAAACCTTTTCAGTTTCATTTATACTGACAGCAATTTCTGCCACACTATCTGAGAGAGATACTGTTGAAGTTACGGGTGAAGCAACAGAAAGGGATTCAGATTTGGACGAGGAATTCATAGTCCATTCAACAGATTTAGATTCTTGAGCGTTCTTGTCTCTTCCTTGGTTCCGTGAATTCTCAACAACTATTTCGCCAGAATGAGCAGCATTGGTATACATACTCTTGCTCGAGAGGTTTCTTCTCGTTTCCAAATTCTTACTAGAAACATTTTCCAAGCCATTCCAAGTATCTTTTGCATTATAATCACTTCCTGGAGAGATAAGACCACTTCCTCTTCTATTAAAGCTAGAACTAGATCTCGTTAAAGAATCTGAGTGCAACAAAACAATATCAGGATTATGATTCCATAGCTGTTGCAGTAAATACCAAGTTAGAAAAAGAAAGGGAAAATTGCACTGTTGGTCCCCACCTATTGTCCCACTAGAAAGTTCGTCCTCAACATCCATAAATGAGCAAATTGGTCCCAACCTCACATTAATGATGCACAACAAGTCCTCAACGAGGGAAGCCGTTCAAATCTTCATTATGGTTGTCACATGACCTCATGGAAGCATGCCTTGTTTCAAATTTTTGGTTGCCGATCTAAGTAGGAAAGTGAAAACCTAACTTCATAAAGTTTGCCACGTGATGATTTAACGAAGATTTGAATATTTGCATCACTAGGGATTAGTTGTGCAACTATAATGAGAGATTGGGGGACCAATGGACGCCTTTTGAAAGGTTGAGGACCAACGGGACAGTAGGTTAGGGACCAAATATGCAAATTTTCCTTTGATAAAGACAAGATAATATAATAAACCTCGTTTAATGTTGTCAGTTTCACTGTCATCCTCATCAGACTCGTAACTTGGATCCATTTTGGGATCTCCATGTATTTCAGGAATTTCCTCTAGTCTACGATGGCGTTCGTCAGGGGTCTTCAAAAGTTGTAATTTTTCCACACACTCTCTAAGCGTGAAAATCAGTCAAGGATAACTTACATTTTCTATAGATGAGAAAATTCGCATTTTTACCTATAAGATCAAAATGAATGGTGATGATCAAACCCACATGCAACAACGATTGCCACTTGAATAATATATGATTCTCCTAGGCAGTGATTTAGAATATAATTTCTCTTCGCCATGTAATAACTATTTGACTGCAAACAACATATTCATACTTCTGACAAGCTAAGCATTCGTATCTATAATTTATGATAAAATATAAGCTATAAATGGACAAATGCGCTAATACCTTAACCTTACATGATGCTCAGGAGAAATGTAAAATATAAATATAAGAATAAAGCAATATAATATACTCAAGGGGGTAAAAAAGGATATTCCTTCCTACGCCCTAAATCGCTAGCTCGATCACGAAGATGGCTAATGCGCATAACCTCTGACTCCAACCACTGCATAGCAAAATGTGAAATAAGAAAAGTACAACAGAACAGAAAACCTCATACATGCAAAACCCTATCAGTCCAGCAATATGCTAAAGAAGTCAACGTACGCAGTCCCAGTGGAATAATTACGTAATAAATTCCTTAAGAAGCACGTCTCATTATTAATATATCAATAGCGCTGTCCTAAAAACTTCAATCTAACGAGTTATTTCTTTCCAGTTTCCAGAAAAGAAAAAAAAAATCTATGAGAGTATACACTTAGCCCCTGTTTGGTAGTAATTAAAATCTATATTTTAACCTAAGTCAAAATCAACAATTAATTTTAACAATATATTTTATGGGTACAACTTTTCAACCACATATTTCATTCACTTCTAGCAGTTCCCTAATATTCAGACTGATGCATCTACATCTTGAAAGAGAGTGGGGAAAAGTGATAAGAAAATACCTATAAAGAAAATGCAGATACATGACAAGGTCAAAACGGTATTTCCTCCTCTCTAACTACAGCATGGGAGAATTTGATAGGATAAAGCAGTGTTATTTTTATTACTAACAGCTAACGGTATTCTTACATTTTTTTTTTCTAATTTTCCTGAGTACAACTAATGTATGCAACATGTGCATTCGGAGAAGCTAGAAATGCAAAATAGTCAACATCCTGTCATATTGGACACGTGATCATTTGTGTACTAATCACTTTCATTTAGTTCATTCACTTCTAGCAAATGAAAATTAAGAAACCTAATAGTTATCAGTTTCAACCAAAAACTTCGAGAGGAGGAGATAAACATACATCATTAACTCTGGCCGCCTGTATTTCCATGGTCTTGTCAAGAATGTCACCCTACAAACATAAGGTGTTATTTTTAGTCACATGCCATGCTAAAATATGAAAACTAGAGCTGTGTGTATAATTACCACAGTCAGCCTGTTGATGAGTCCACATTTGATACTCTGGCGTAGACGCTTGCATTCTTCCTGGCAAAGAAGTGAAGGACGTATATTTTAGTTTCCATAACTTACAAGGTTAAGACACCAATACCATAATTGCTAATTAAGCAAATAATAAAGGAAAGACAATTTAGTTTTTGCAAACAATATTAGCTACAAGTGCTGTCGTTATCATTCTATTTTGAACACTGAAAAAGAACGTGTAAAAACTAAAATTGATGCTTGGAACAATACACCTAAAGATTTAATACAGTTGCTGTTATTTCATGGAAAAGGCTGAATAATTCTTATTGACAAGTATTTGCATATCAAATGTGTCATTTTATCAATTCTTCATTTTATTCAAGTGCATTTCATCGACATTTGCAAGTCAGAAGCCAGTTGATAATTCAGTCCACTGTCAAAGCCATTCAAGTAAGACAGCTGAAAGCTAGACTAACATCTCACCCATAGAGACCAGCTGAGCTGAGCTGAGCTTTGACAATAAACGACAGCTAACTAGTATCTAAATGGTGCACGTGATTTGGTTAGAGCGTAAATATGAGGTTTTTTTTGTTCAATAAAGCATCCAGAGAATTTCTTTAACAGAAAGAGTGGGCAAGCTTGGGTAGAAGTGCCTTTCAATGGGTGTTAGAACTTCAATGTTCAAGAGGAAAAAAAGGTTCTACAAGTTAAATTCAATCACCTCAGTGAACTCTTGATTTGAGATAGTGTCAATTGATATGACCTCCGCCTTGTCTAGATTTAATATCTCCAGCATCGTATCACAATTCTTTTTGCCAATTTTATATGGCTCCGCAGCTTTGCTTGTGCCTGCCATAGAAAATAATTAGGAAAAGAAATTGTTTGGTGTCCTTGGATGGGAGAAACTTTCTATATATATCTGACTATTTAAATTCCAGAGGAATTTAATGCACAGATACTGATAACTAGTTATTTTAGAAGAGTCGAGGTAATAAGAGAGAAGTTACAAATTAATTACCTACAACTTGCACTAGTCTATACAGGTCTTGCTTTTGACTGCTACCAGAAATTCTTATCCTCACGAAAGCTCCAACAACTTTATCATGAAATTTCTCAACATCTTCGAGTAGGTCCTCCATCAACTTCCGTCGTAGGTAAATTAAGCTAATGTTGTGTGTGTCAATCGCTGCATAATCCTCAAGATTCGACTGAGGACCCCTTCTGTCACCTTTCTTGCGTGTTTTGCTTTTCCTACCTTTGACCCCCCTGGCTAGGGTGTCAGCATCACCACCAACCTCCAACTGGTTAATTTCAGTGCCGACAACACTTCCTTGAACTTCATCTGTCTTATCCTTTTTGGTAGGAAAATGAGATTCAAGAAGTTTTAACATCTCAAAATGCCCAACTCGTGGTTTTCCAAATAGATTACCAAGCCTTGAATCACAGATAATTTGACTTTTCCGGCGAGGATCACGCAGTTTGTTTTTTTTGATATATTCAAGCAAAAGAGCTTGTACATCAAACTGAGACAGTGGAGATACGTCACCATTTCTCATGTGCGAAACAAATTCGAGAAGCTCTTTTGTAGCCCATTCAGTGTCCTCGGATGAAGAAACGTTCTCATCGCCGGCAGACACACCTACACTGACGGATTCGTCTTCTTTGGTGAGGGATTTTGATCGTTTCTTTAGCTTTCTTCTCTTAGATTTACGGGTTTTCTGGCTCTCAATAGAGTCGCCTGAACCAGATCCTCCATCATAATCAGCATCAATCTGTGCCTCAGGTGATTCTTGTTTACTGCCTTTCCATGGATGCTTTGCCTCTGCAACTTCAACTGAAGAGAGGGATAGCTTCGATTTGAGACCTATATAGTAATCCTTGAATAGATACTCCCAGCTACTTTTGTCATCAAAATCTAATTGAGCCTGTTTTGGTCAAGAAGAACCACAAAAGCACAATCAGAATGTTACCAAAAGTAAATTACCAAAATGGGAGGAAACCTGATAAGAAACTTGGTTGTTGAAGGTAAATTTACAATCTAGTAACCATAAATTAAAAGTAGCAGTATAGGGTAAGAGAAAGTGAGAAGCCAAACGATACCAATGGAAAGTTACATAAATCCTAGTTGATACCTTTCCATGTTAAAGTAGATCAAAATATTTGATAGTAATTAAAAAAAGACAGGTAAATTTGATGAACAAAGAAATTTTCTAGGAAACTCTTTCAATTGCACGGCAGAAAAAGTAATAAAGTTTGCAGATAGATTTGTTAGACGACCAAATATTTTCATTTCTCATAAAAACTGGGTTCAGCTAACACAAAACATAAGAGTTCTCAAAGTTCGTCATAAGTTAAACTAAAGAAGCAAAAAAAACATGTCCACAGGGTTCATACTAATGTTTCAGAAACATGCACAAGGAGGAGAAGAAATCTAGACTGAAAATAATAGTAAAGAAGCTTTTGACAAATGGTAAGAATTTTGTCAATTCTTAGTCCAAGGAGGAGCAACTGCTTTGAGAAGTAAAAGAAAGCTCAGCTCTATTTCCTTACTTCCATCACAGAAGGACGTGCAAGCTACAATCAAACGATTAACCACAGTTTTATTCACACTTTCAGAAAGTTGAGCATAGGGCCCCTCATACAGAACATGTAATAAATCCATCTGGATTACAGGGCACAAAGACATCCATGAGAGCAATAGTTGCTCAAGCATGGGGGAAAAAAAAATCAATAACTGACCGTGTGTCTACCTGTCACGATCAATATTACGTCTATGGACTGTTAAGCCAAGTTTGTTGTAGGTCATATATGGCAAGGAAAACCAATTACCCATACAGAAATAAATACGAAAATCAGAAACATATGCTATGTGTAGATTTGACCCCCTAATCCTCATGGACAAACTCTGACAGTAAGAAGCGTAGGTTTGTCAGTAATCAGTATCACATCCGTACTATGATGGCAAACACAAAAGGGCTTTTGTGTGCGCAAGTGCATTGGACAGAGAGAGAGAGAGAGTAAACAGGAACTTTATTTTTTGGATACGTAACAAGAAGAACACGAGAGAGAATAGAAAAGAACAGGAAAAACAAAGGACCAAAAGAAGAATAGTTGGACAAGTTTGCCTATGCTCGTTTATTCACTTATCTTACCCTCTTCTCCAGGCGACGGTGGTTACTAAGGCGGCTCCTCTCTTTTGGCATATTAGACAATGGCAGAAGAATTTCAAAGGTGTTCTACAACAAGCAAATCTTGGTTTCCCCAAATTGTCTGTCACGACCAGAGTTACACTAGCAAAATTGATAAATTTGAGTAATCCAATCAGCACAAATGTGGAAGTTTTGTAGTTCAATCTACATTTTGAGACTAAATTTGTCAACAGAATTAACGCGCAATAAGGAGAGTCAGTTTACTCACCCATATAACTTCTTCTTTTCTTAGTTATTATCTACTTTGCAAACTTATTCGTATATATTATTTCTGGTCTGTTTCATGGCATGTAAAGCAAAGCTGAAACTACTTATAAAGAAAAGTTTAAAAGGAAACAGCAAGTACAACAGGTCTTAAGATTTGAAGTCCTTTTGCAAAAGATTTGTTCTAGTCCAAAAGCTTGCAAACCCATTGGACCTTAAGCTCACGAACTTGGGAGAAAAGAAAAAATTATCTCAAGAAATTGCAATTTCAATCTGAATGCCATTTGTAGTTCCCTCATAAAACATCCAAAGATGGAAGTCAACAATCATATTGGACATACCAACAATTCAAAACATATATGATATGGCTTACTGATGACAATCCAAAAGGAAGATATATCAAGAACTTAACAAAAGAAATTGACATGAATACCACATTAATATTAACCATGTAGTACATATTGAACATTTAAATCATGGGGACAAATGCCATTACTAGCATCGGCAAAATAGAGTTGATAATCGCCAAACCCCAGACCAATTCCGACACAAAGGCAGGTAGGTCATGGAAGCACATACATTTTCATGTTGATTGTTCTCAATTAGCGTAACAGTTCTCATGCAGGTCTCACAAAAGCCTTTATTTCCTCGGACACAAAAGATAACAGCATCTTTAATGCAACCCCTGCATGAGGAATATGTGCATGTATAACACATATAGTGGGCATTCTTCTCACAAATGCTGCACATATGCCAACCTGAAAAACATGAAGAAAAAAAATGTACATTTTATAGCAACATAAAAAAAAATATAGGCTTGAATATTTCTCACGGAATTTAGATAAAGTAAACTGAAGAACTGAGGCATGCAGCGACAAAGAAAACTGGAAAAGAACAATGAAGACAGTAACTCAAAGCAATTCCTCCAATCAGTTGTTGTTAGACCATACATATCATTGTACTACAAAATCTACCTAATAATATGAAGAAACAAAGTGGAACTGTTATCTACTATACAATAACTGGATATGATTTGAGCAGAGTTCAATGGCAGGATATATCTAAATGTTACTTTTTTAACTTAGTAGGAGCTCCACCACCCCCCATTCCTACCCCCAAATTACAAATAACAACTCAGGTGCATTTAGAAAACTAATGGAAGAGTAAGCTGGTTCATTATACCATGAAAGCAAACAGCTCATGTACCAAAGCAGCATATGAAAGAAATTGCTCTTGCTAAATTGTTGTAAGCTTAGAGTGTATGACACATTTTGTGGAACAAAATCAATTTTCATTAAGTTTTTTAAAGTTTCAGGATAGAAGGATTGAATCACAAGCATTGGAAGGTATCAAGTTGCAGGACTTTTTAGAATATAGGCTTGAGGTTGAAATTTCTCAGAAACGCTGCAATATCCAGTTAATAAAGGCATTTAAAGGGCTATAGTAATATAGGACTATAATACTTTGATTTGGCTAAAATCCGAAGACTTCCTCAGAATTTCGAAAACTAATAACTGGAACAACGAACATGAAAAGACATCACTATTCAACATAGCAAGATGCACTAATGAAGGAGTGGATTAGCACATTCTGGGATGGAAACAACTGCACCCTATTGCAATTAACAATAACAGTAAAATCTAATTATGTCCCTATGAATGATATGACAACAATATTCCCATGGAGGCCAATAGCAATACTGCCTACATAACAAGCCAGATTTTCCATCAAATAAAGTCATAAAAAAAATGCATTACTTTATCTCCAAATTTTTGCATGTGCGTGCAGGTAAAGAGAGGCACCTACCGCAGTTCCAGCGACCCTTAGTGTTGAAGAAGGCCTCATCTCGATTTACACAAGATGGATGATACGCTTTGGGGCAACCTCTGGAAACCAATGCACGACACAATTATTGATAAGCATTACAAACACATAAAGCCAACAAAATATTCGTTCAGAATACTGATTTTGTTTCCTTTTCAGCTTAGAATTCTGGAGATTCAACACATTTTTTAGAACTTACCGGCGATCACATAGCACAAGGTCCCCACCATCGAAACAAATGAAACAAACGTCCTCTCCTACCTTCTTCCTAGCTGAAGCTTTTGTTGTGCCCTTACAACTTGAAGGACTTTTTGAATTCCTCGCCCTCTTCAGCTTCTCTCCAGATGATTTCACCAGTTCAGCCACATCTGTTTCAGTCTCCATTTCAGTGTCCTGAGTCTCAGTGTCCTCCATGGCCATTGGTTCATCATCCCCGGATTTTATTGCAGCCAGTGGATCATTCAACTCCAGACCAGGCTCATCCACATCACTCTTGGTTTCCTCTGTCTCCCTTTTTGTGTCCTCGGATGGGATCGTCTCAAACATATCATTCCTTTCCACCACCTCAGTTTCCATTTGCGAATCAGCCACATGAATCTCCTGGACCATGTCATCCGTCGTCACTTCTATTTCCTTGTATTCCTCTGTTTCTATTTTAGTATCTCCTGCTGAAATCTCCTCTCCAGACACTGCTTCTACCTCCTTAACTTCTGCCGCATTTGAAAGCTCAGATAACTCCAGGCCTTTCAAAACCTCCAAGCTTATATCCTTCTCCTCCTCAGTTATAGTTCCGGCCATCAAACTCTCCTCAACCACCACCCTATCTGCAGCATTCTTATCTTCCATGTCAGTGCTGAAATTTACCGTACCACCATCAGAATCGGGCACCTGCTCTCCTTCATTACAATTCACCACCTCGATTTGGGTCTTAGAATCACTTCTGTCTTCTACAGTTCCAACCAGTTTCTCAGTAATCCCAACTTCTGAATCATTTACCTTATCTGTAACCTTCTCCTCGCTGCCTATACCAGCCTCCACTACTGTCTCTGAATCATTTTCAAGTATTTGAGTTCTCTCTTCCTCCAACTCTACTCCTTCCTCTTCCTCAATGTGCTGTGCCTTGCCTCTCTTCTCCTCCATCTCAGTCACGGCTTTAAGACCCCTAACCTCCATTCCCTCTCTTTCCACTGGCGCTTCATAGGTCACGTCCATTTCCGACTGAGTATGAGGTCGCAAATCCCATGCGCCAGAACCATCCTTGCTTACATCACCTGCCACCCCTGACACCAATTCTTCATCACCCTTCGGAGCAAGCAGTGAATCCCGGCTATCACCGCCACCTTTCATTCCTCCCACCTCACTCTCCAACACCTGAGTTTCCTCTGCCACCGCCTCTTCAGCTGTAAGCATCGACGAACCAACTCTCTCGATTACACTCTCTTCTCCACGCCCCATATCAAGCTCCGCCAACGCGTCCACTTCCAGTTCCGATCCCGCCACATCATATTTCTCTGTAACGGACTCTTCTCCGTCTTCTCCACCTTCCGCCACCGCAGGCAGCTTCTCCTCCTCCTCCTCTACCACCACCTCATCGACCTTTTCTCCACCTACACTTAAATTCGAATCATCCAATTCAGTAAACGATTCGCGTTGCTCGATATTTTTATTCTCTTCGTTTTCCATTTTTTCCTGTTTCATTTCAAAATTAAAGGGTTCGTCGACATTCGATAACCATCAAGAATCCGAATTGTATATTTCAAAACCCTAACCCTAGGCTCTCTGTAAGAACTATACGTAAACAACGCTATGTTTTACTGAGTTACATACACTACATATAAGAATTAAGGTAATCTATTTGGCCGATTCTGGAAATAAGATTACAACTGATTTCCCCGTCGTCTTGGCTCTGGGGTACCGGGTATGAAAATGTGGATGGGAACGCGTTCGATTGAGCGTTAAATGTTTATTTATATGTAAATCTACTTATAAGTTATTAAGCCCCCGTTTGGTGCAC
>CAIGRT010013924.1:0-11254 GCA_903798405.1 Fraxinus platypoda
AACTTCAACCATAAAATAGCTGTCGAACCATCCTTCAACACGTCCTGAAGAATAGTATTCGATAGATGAAGATGAATGTGAGAAATTGCCTTCTTATACTTCCGTAATTTCTCCTCCGCGGTCAAAGTTGAGGGCATCTTGTTAATTTCCAGAAACGCATCATCCAAATCTTGCTGTACGAGCACTGCACGCATCTTAACCTGCTATAGCGAAAATCTAGTGCTCCGATCTAAAAACGGAATGTCATACTTCATGGAAGCCATCACCTATAAAAACCTCGAATAAATCAAATCATGCGTTCTTGCGGAACAGCTACACCTAAGCTCTGATACCACTTGTTATGAAGTCAACCACCAGATTGAGATATTGAAGTTATATGGCACAATAATGAAATATAAAATCGCAAGTAAAATAATAAAAGAAGACAATAAAATATGACAGATGAATTATGAGTTTTTATTGTACCACAAATAATAAAGATGGAAAAATATTACAATGATCTTAAAGCTAGTAATTACTTTTCTTACACTATAAAATTGTATAGAAGAACCTAATATTTATAGGCAACTATACAGGGCGAGGTCCAAATCCTAATAGATGAGTTATAATTGAAGTAGAATGGCAAAAACGTGTTAAAACGTGAAAAGTGCCTGAGCCGGATAACCCTGTCGCTCGAGCGACAAGCTAGCGATGACTTGTTGCTCGGGCGACAGGCGGGCGACCAAGTCTTGGAAGAAAACATGCAGGTGTTGCTCGAGCGTCCAGTTAGCGAAAATGCAACAACTTTTCTTCTCGGTCCATAATTTCAACATCTTCAAATCCAATACAAATTTTAACTCCCAGTAGGACTTTCAAATAGAATTTGAACTTGAATAAGACTCGAATAGCATTCCAAACTGAATTCCTCTCGACATGCACTTCAATTAAAATTCTTCAATTACTTCAACAAGGAATTCGAGTCACAATGTCACACCCAAATTCTACACATTGATAAAAAATAATAAAATCTAATGTTCAATATTATAAATATGTTAACCTTTAAAAAGTAAACAACTAATCAATATTTTTAAATATAATTATAACTTTTTTAGTAACGTCTTACAATATTTAATTACAACTGATCTTTTCATAAAATTGGATGAAAAAGAAAAGGAAAAAAAAATGTAATAAGAAATTTTTTTCTAGGATTCGTAGAAGGAAAGGACAAAAATAATACATATAAAAGGATTTTTTTTCTCTTGTGAAAGTCTTCCAAAATATTAGAGCGAATGGGATACAAATTGAGATATTTTATTTTGGTACTTTATGCTTACAAAATATTACAAATTGAGACTTATAAATTTTTAAAAATTATTGACATTTTAAATACTTCATTACTTTTAAAACTCTTGATTCAATGCCTTTGGACTTTTTCAAAGTTTGAATACATCTAATATTTTATGTCATCTTAAAACATTTACATTGAATACACCTAAACTTTTTAAAAGTCTTTAAAAGTATAGATTAAATACTCATTGTGACGTTTCATATGCAAACCCTTGTAGGTCAGTCCATAAGTGCCACATGCTTCTACAGTCGAACCGACTCTTTGCGGCCGTAGAGGCCAAGCCAGGCCGATCCATACCAAGAGTCGTGATTGCTATACTCACTATGCGTCAATCTCAGATATTCAACTCATTTTGACATATCTTCTAGCAATTAATCACAAATTTGTTGAGAAAAAAGTTTTACCTAGTTCCATATCTCGCCATTTGCACAAACCAAAACCAAAACCAAAACCAAAACCAAAGCAAATTAACAAGACCATGCCATTGCACTTTCTCTAGCAAAGCAAAAGCAGTCATAGCACTCGTTAACTGACGAATGATCCAAAACATGGAAACAAATATATGAATGAAAAAATTTCAAATACAGCAAACAACAAACGAGTTTTCACAACATATACCACTTTGCATAGAATGTAGCCACCAAATCAAGTCTTCGAACATCAACCACTTGCCTGAATATAATCATTACTTCATCAAGCATCTGCAACTAGCGCTGCAATTGCGCAAGAAACCTGGGAACTTTCATACCAAATCCGTGCTTCTCTCTCTCGACCCTGTTCACATTTCAATAATCATTAGTACATGCGCATAGAAATTGCTTGGTGGGAAAGAATGGGTTGTTTATAGAATTGATATGAACCTGTTTGGCTGCGTACCTTGTTTGATAAGTACGTAGAGACATTTTTTAAAAAAGGTACTTATAAGTACCTTATAAGCTCAGCCAAACAACACAATGGATGTTCAGCAAAACTCATCTAAAAATTATGCCTAATGCTAGAGCAATGAATGCCAAAGTTAAGTAGAACTTCTAAAAAGAATAGAATAAAATAGCAAATTAACCGAAAGGACAGTGAATATACAAATTTTCAACGGATCTAAAAAAACTCAAAATTGCTTCCGTAATTAAAAGAACTATAAAATTTTATCCCTAAGTCCTAACTTCTTCGTACTGTTATCCTGAAGAAGACAGAAGTCCAAAATCTACTATTAACTACAGAAATTAGAACCTAAACTGGGACTGGTACATTCTCTATACCATTGACGAATTCTCAGAAGACAACAGGCAAATATTACTAAAATATGAATTGGACTAAACATAATCATAGTATTAAGATCAATAGTATTGCTATTCATATGTGATAAAATATAAGGATGCAGAGAGGAAAACCTGTTACCCTTGCAGAAAAATCTTACCTATTTTTGTGCATTCATTAAGACTTATTGTTAGTAAATAAATCGATATGATATGAATTGTATGCTATTATTTTCTTCCTTGAATATAAAAAAAAAAGAACACTAAGTACAATTTATGACAAAAAAGGAGAAAAACTTACGTTGGGGCAAGTTTGCCAAGGCCATCTAGTTCTTCACCAGTGTGTTCATCCATCACTTTCCCAGAAATCTCGACGATGTAAGACCCGTGTCTTGTGATTGGAAGACCTCTGCTAGCAAGTAAATCTAAATCTTTCTGGTGAAGTTCACGCCCATTTACAAAAACTCCTGTGTTTCCAGCAGCACAATTTTCTGGCATAGGGTAATCGAATTCCTCAATATTTGGCTGCATGACATTAATGTTCCAGCATAATGGAAATCGTTAC
This sequence comes from Fraxinus platypoda, assembly GCA_903798405.1. Lineage (NCBI taxonomy): Eukaryota > Viridiplantae > Streptophyta > Magnoliopsida > Lamiales > Oleaceae > Fraxinus > Fraxinus platypoda. The sequence continues at coordinate 3,146 of CAIGRT010013924.1, forward strand.
TACATTTCTTTTCTTGAATAATGCAACAAGATATGAAATAAAGTTCTTTTCAAGGAAAAGGGTATTATGCATCAGATATTAATTGACTCACCATGATAATCCCAAGACAAGGATGTCCCATCACACCCCAAAATCCAGCTTGAATGTCATACCTGGTTTATCATAGAATTTGCAAAAACCTCCATTAGTGTTTCCGGTAAAAAGACAATATCACTGCCACTAATCACGAGAGTGCACAATATAGCTACAAAATTATTCTCTGATATCAGAAGATGTGTTATTTAAGTGGAAAGAAAGAAGTGGGGTACGTAGAGAGAAGTGCGGGGAGGTGTGCAGTTGAAAAAGTAAACCAACAAAATAATTCATTTTTCAGCATGCTGTATTTGAGATATTTATATTGAAATCTATAGCAAAGGGTTCTTTTTTTCTTTTTATAAATATATATGGAAACAGGATTCACTACATAAATGATGAACTCAGAGATGCAAATTTAGTCCATATAAAATGAGCCCCAAACTTATGTCCACGTACTCACCAGTACCCTCCAGGTTGAATAGGTCCAGCTAGCTTTTCAGCCTTCTTAACTAAACGATCTGGTATAAAATGCCCATTGACAAAAACTTGCGATCTTCTATCCTCTACATTTTGATTAGACTTTGAGAAGTCTCTGAAGCTCTTTTTGATGAGACCCACGAAGAACGACTCACCCCCTTTATTGATCCTTGGTTGATCTTCTTTACTTGTGTCCAACGAGTCCTGTGATACACTGGTATTTGAAAATGCATTCAGTGATACATCCATCTCAGTTGCCACAGGTGCATCTTTTACAGAATTCTGTCGAGACGTAAGCTTATCGAGGCAAACCTTCTCCTGCTCAGATCGTTTACTTTTGTTACCCTTTTCATATCGATTGACCATATTATTAGCAGAAGAATGATCAGGACATTCCTGAGGAAGTGAATCAGGATCTGGGCAAGACCTGACTTCTTTAAAAGGCAACTCAGAACTAGGAGAAACATCTTTTCTAGCATTTACAATGTCCAGTCTCTGCTCACTCTCAGAGAAACTGGAAGATAGAGAAAGAGGGTCCTGCCGCTTCCCAGACTCGCTAGAATTTGACTTCTTGTCTCTTGGAGAGTACTTGGGTTCGGAGTCGTCATAAGCATTAGAGCAGGGGTCCATATCAACAGCATTTTCCCCACAATCACCATGCGAATAATTAAAATTTTCATCCAGTGTCCCAGTAGAACCATTTTCAGTGTCAGATTGATCTTGGTCAATGTTTGGAAGGACTGAAATAATAATCCCATTGTTCCCAAGCTCAAACAAGATTATGGAAGAACAAGCTCCACATTTTATTTTCTGTTGGTTTTTCACCATTGAGACGTGCTTCCTCTGCAGTTTCAGTAACTCAAAGCAGTTACAGCATGTTATGAAAGGGGCACCACCTGCAATGGGACTGCATGTTCGTCCACTCCCATGGGCTACCACTGACTTTTTAGGACGGTGGTAAATTAAACCGCCATTTTCAAAATCAGCATTATTTGAACTCATTGTTAGGGGCTGTCGAGAATGCACTTGATGAGAATTGGACCCTTCAGATCTATAACCCTGGGTACGTTGCAAAGCAGGATTCGGATGGTATAGAAGATTGGGGTCGTCTCGAGACCTTCGATGAGTTTTAGGAGGCAACTGCCAGTTATTGTTAAAGCAGTGCACACAAGAACATGCAGGCTGGTGAAAAAAGGTTTCATGTGGATGTGACGCGAAGAGGTTGCGATTGATATCCATGTAGTGACCTGGATGGTGCTCATGAGATGGCCGTTGCAAAAAATTAGGTGGCGGCTGACTAGGAGGCCCATGGAGCATTTCTGGCTGATAAATATCACCATACCCCAAGAACTCGGGTGGGAAGTTCCTTTGAGGATATGAGTCTTGCATTGTTGAACCAAATTTATCCATGTGAGGAATGCGTCCACGATTGTAACTTGAATACAAGGTTTTCAAATCACTGGGACCAAGGGGTTGCTGGTTAACACCATGCGAACTAGCCAAGCCTTCTTGCATGTAAGCAGCATGATGTCTACCATAAGGATCGGGTGGAGTTGGAGGCATCCTTCTATCAGTACCAAGTCTATCATTAGGTTTTTCTGATAAATCACAAGATCTAGTTAGTTGATCCTTTAATTCATCTAGTTTCCTTAGGAGCTCAGCCCGATCATTCTCTAAATTTTCAACTCTAGTAAACCCATCCACATCATGATCCTGATATCTTGTCCTCTCACCATATCTATAATAAGAGTCCATGTCATAGCTCGATGGCCTCTCACCATGATACAGAGAACTATCAAACCTCCCATGTGGGGCTACACTTCTGGTATTTGCTGAAGAAGCCACCGATTGATTTCTTTCCAGGCTCCACGTGTCCATAGCAGGCCTAGACCTCAATGATCTCATTGGAGGCCCAATTTCATCAAGCTCATTTTCACTATGAAAATTAGAATATATCGGCTTTTTCATGTCCATGCCACTGTCTCTACCCTGATTCCTATCGTTAATCATACCCTCTGCAGAAGAGCTGTACTCTTCATCAAAATATTCTGCTCTTCTAGTTCTGTCTCTTTCTTTTCTATTCACACGGGAATTGAATGGTACTTCCTTATTTTCTGTTCCTGTTGTGGGACTACCATTTAAAACCACTCTGTCGATATCATTTCTCTCATTTGTTCTATTATGTTCGATTCCCACACTACTTTCAACACCCACCTCAGAAACATTAAGCATACTACCTTTCTCGGAAATTTCTACACCTTTCGCATCATCAGATATCTCTGACAACCCATCTTCCATAAGCCCATTCTTTTTAGCTGTCTCATTAAACCAACCATAATTAGCAATTAAAATTTTACAACTTCACATGCATATCAGTTCAAACATCATAAATATATGTCTTGGATTATCATTTTGATTTGTTCTGTTCATAAACGTGATTAAATTAATATAGGAACATCATATTTGCATGTGGAGTACATACACAATCATAATGTAATATAATATAATATCCCCTACTTTTTTGGCATTACCATCAGATGCAACCATAACAAGATTTCAAATTTCACTCAAGACCACATACTCTTTCTATCCAAACAATCATAAGCATAAATCTTTCAGTTTTAACACCTCTGTGATGATTGAACAAACACATATAATATCCAGCTTATTAGGCACATAGAATCTGCAATTAGAATTCATTACATAACCATATGATATCTGAATGTTGTCTAATATATACACGAAGATACAGGGTACTTTTTTTGTTACAAATGCATATAAAAAACTGGTCAAGGATTAAACCATAGCTCTTGCTTTCTAGAGCAATAACAAGTAGAACAACAACAGAAATTAGCAAAGCACAGACATTCGCAAAGTAATTTGCGCTCAATGTGAAAGCTATGTCCACTCACTATTTTCACTAAAGAGAATAAGATGTGTATATCCTTGAATCGAAAATATATCTAAACAATCCTGAGTATGATTTGGCTCCACTTAGTCCAACAAAACACGCACAAACAGACACACACTTCTGCATATATTATACCTTTGAGAACGGCACCACAGCCACCACACTGGTAAAGAGAGTAATCTGGGAGCTCAGGGAGGAGATTTTCACACTTGGGGCAACGCACGAGCCTTACTTTTGCCGCTTCTGCCATTTTTCTGTTTCAAATACTTCACCAAAACTGAATCTTGATTTTTTTAAAAGATTATTATACCTATATTTTTTGCAGGCCACCAAGAATTAATCTGCTAAACAGGAAAATGAATAAGCAAAACCCCAAAAGTCAACTCAAATCTTGAAGTTCACAAAACCCCAGATCATTAATGCAAACATCACCCCAACTAACCACAAATTAATAAATAAAATTGGACTTTCCTATTTTATAAAGAAATTTATGCAAATAATCAGGGAAATCAAGACGTGGGTTCTACTTCAAACAGAAGAATGCATCTTAAACTTCAAGATGCGAATGCAACAACACATAACGGAACAGAATCCCAATTTTCTTTAAATTTGTTGGTTTCATAAGAAAAGAAAAGAAAAAGAAAAAGCTGACATTTTGGGGTTTCCAAGAAAAGGGGAGATTTGGATTTGGAGGGAACATTAATTAGAACCCAATTCCCGACATTATTTTACTTTTTTGCTATGAATTTTCGCTTTCCGTTTGCGATTAATGCATAGTTCAGAGTGGGGGACAGGTTAAAAATGGCGGAGTATTTGGTATGGAAATACAAATACGGTGACGTATTATACTTTCAGTAAAGCAGCTTTGATAAAAGCAAAAGATGAATTGCAAGCTGTATTTTGACAAAGTGATTATGAAGCAGTGAATGTCGTTATACACCTGACAAGATTCATGTTTTTTGGTCAAAAACTAATCCATGAAAGAATCTTGCATTGTCCGTAGAGAAAAACAATTCAAAAGTTGAAAATGAATTTCAAGTCCGAAGGTTAATAAAAATTATGAATAATGTAAAATGTGTGATTAAAAATGAGTTCGAACAAAGATAAAAAAATGAAGGTTAAATAGGGACTTAGGCAATGTTTGATCCACGTTCTTAAAAAATACATTTTTTCAATACTTATTTTTAACTACACAATCTTCAATAAAATAATATTACATACAAATCCAAAAAATTTCCTTCTTTTTTAATCACATATTTTTCATTACATCACTATTTAAAATACATTCTTTCGATAAGAACGTGCGTCAAACAGAGGCTTAGTTTCTTTTTGCCGAAGAGAGATCGATCCTAGAGACTAAAGAGAGTGTAATGGTAAAAAGAATAGCTTAATTGCATGATGTATTATTGGCCAAGGATGAAAGTCAATCTTAGTAACTTGAGAGTATCAACTCAAAGGGGCGCTGCTCGGTAGATAAAAATTACTTTAGAAATAACAAATTGATTTTTCTTAAGAGCTTGCGTCGACGGAAACAATTGACAAATCAAATGTTGACTATTCATCAAAGAACATAATCAATTGAGAACCAATGAGATTCTTATAAATAAAATTTTATAACAATAACGAGAGAATTTTGGTTAAAATGTAAACTAAACATCCATAAACGATCGAACAAAGACATTAAGTTCCAATCATTTCAGGATTTTCAATTCCAGGACTAGAATTGAGAATTGAGAATCGAGAAATAGATCAAATCAAGCAATTTTTAGCACTAGTACCCCGAAACTTAAGAATAATTCGATCCAACTCAATTTGATAAATTTTGGTGAAGAAGTAAGCCCAGGGTGCTCATTTTCTACCACCTGTGAAGCTCAGAATTAGGGACAGAAAATGGAAAACCAAAACAAAACGAAACGAAACTAACCCTTAATATTTTCGTTGAATTAAAATTTTAAAGGGGAAATCAGATGAGTGATCTAAAAGCAGCTTTTGGACTCATTTGACTAATTTTATGAAAGTATTAGAAGTTATAAAAGTTTTAAATGAAGTTGATTCGATGAGAGTTCCTTTAAAAAAAATTTTAGAATATGAAATTCTTTTATAAATTATTTTTCAAACAAAAATCAAGTTAGCTTTTTTAGAAAGCTCTTCTACAGACAGCAAAAGCAAAAGTCATGACAAACGAGTGATTAATTATTGAAATAAATAGCATAGTATTGTACAACAAGAAATCTATAATATGGTCCTATCCAAAGATATCTGTTACTTAAATGGAAAGTGACATGAGGGGGTTAATGTTGACCAAAAAAAAAACCCTTTCTGATGTTAACAAATATCAGTTAATTAAAAACTTAATTTCAACAATAAAACCAATTTATATTTTGGCAAAAGTCAATATTGTGGGACAATACATATTCCTTTTCTTTTAGACAGTGATATTTTTATTTTTTTTAAGAGCACTTGATAGGTGCTTCATAAGCAACATCTTTTACGAGTCGATAAAATTTGAGCTAAATAATAATTAATTGCATAAACTAAGAAAATGAAATGTTAAAAAAAAAAAAAAAATTTGAAAAAAGTATTTACGATTTCATGTTATGCTTGTTCCTAAAGTAAGATTTCGTTATTTATTCTTACATAACCTAACCTCGTTGAAAAGGTCCGTACTTCCTCATAACTAATTGCAAAATGAACAAGTCGTTCAAGAAAGTTTCAACATTGATTATTGATGAGTCGTTTTACATGATAAGTAAAATAATAATGGCAGTGTATACATTTGTTAAATGCTAAAATGTGAATTTATGGTATTTAATTTGTGAAAATGATACGTTATATTTCAAAATTATATATTTTAAACGTGGGCAAAAAAGAATAATTCGCAAAATAAAATGGAAAAAGGTGTTAGTTGAACTGTTGAAGCATTAAAAACTTAAAAACAACTACTTTTGAATAATTTGGTATTAGACCTTCTTATCGTGTGTACAAGACATATACTTGTGACCCTCATCTCATATAGATAAAATTTAGTTATCTTTAAAATTGATGTATGCCAATTTTCTTTTGCCCAACCATTTTATTTGTATCCATCTTCAATAAAATAGTGTGTATAGAAAGTGTTTATAAACTATTTTATCTATTGGGATGATTGTAATAGCGGTCTTTAGCCTTTCATTTTTTTTGCAGACTTTACCCTAATCTTCTATTTGCATCAATGGAGGTCCATAACCTTTCATAAATTAGCAGTTATGGTCCAAACAGAAGGAAACCATCTATTTGATCATTAGTTGACAAGAATAGTAAAATTTAACCAAATTTAAAAGGGTAAAATAGGAACTTTACAATTTTAATATAAAAAATTAAAAATTAAAGAAAAGAACAAGAAAAGGAGAGAAAAAAAAGGCTATTGTTATCTCCTCCAATAACCCCACCCATACCAAATTATCACAGCCACCACCACTTGTCATAGCCACTATCACCCAACGCCGACACTACCCAACGTCACCGCCTCAAACACATACACAGAGATAAACACATGTAATCAATTTTTGACCCACTCCCTATAAACACCCTAATTTTTAGACCCATTTTCAATAAAATTATAACAAGAACACTAATCAATTTTTTACCGACAAATTGGATTAACAACATATAATCAAATAATTCAAGTAACAGAATACAATTCATCTTCCAGCTCCAGCTCATCTTGCATTGGTACAGCAGCTCCATTCAGCTCTGTTAGAATTTGGGTGTGACCCGAATTCTTTTGTTGAAGTATTGAAGAATTCTAATTGTAGTGAACATCAAGAAGAATTCAAGTTTGGAATGCTATTGGAATCCTATATCAAGTTGAAGTTATATTTTGGAAACCCATTGAGAGTTAGAAATTGGTATTAGACTTGAAGAAGAGTTCGAAATGGAGAAGAATTGCTTTGGAAGCACTTTGGATGTTTTTAGCCCGTGACGGGGCGCCAAGGTCGCGACGCCTGGGTGCCAGCGCCTAGGTTTATGATGCTTTGTTTTCAAAAGAGAAGATGAAGCATCTGATTTCTGAAGCTAGAGATGGAGAGGGTCTGGTTGCTCATGGTGGTTCTAGAAGGGGCAAATCGAAGTTGAAGTCTAGCAATCAAATTTGTAACTACTGCAAGAAGAAGGGGCACTTGAAGAANATCTAGTTTCTGAGGCTAGAGATGGAGAAGGCCTGGTTGCTCATGGTGGTTTTGGAAGGGGCAGATCGAAATCTAAGTTCAGTAATCAAATTTGTAACTACTGCAAGAAGAAGGGGCACTTGAAGAAGGATTGCTGCAAATTGCAGAATAAAGAAAAGATGGATGCAAGTAGATATTCAGATACTTCAGGTGAAGCAGACATCGCGGATGGAGATCTCTTGGCTGTTTCTGACGTCAAGTCTAAACCAGAAGAGGATTGGATTCTTGATTCAGCTTGTGTATTTCATATGTGTCCTAATAAGGACTTGTTTGCTACAAATGAAACCATTTCCAAAGGTGTCGTGGTTATAGGAAACAACGCATCTTGTCGGGTTGCTGGAATTGGTACAGTCAGATTGAAGCTTTTGGATAGGACAATTAGAACACTTGGCTAGGTTTGACATGTTCCAGATTTGAAGAAAAATCTCATCTCGTTGTCTA
>CAIGRT010013980.1:0-13761 GCA_903798405.1 Fraxinus platypoda
TTAAACTTATGGATGTTCCAATATTCTATTTATTAAAGAATTTTATCGTTCCGCATTTTAAGTAAATAAAAGTAAATGAAATTAATTTTTGGTAACACCTCAAGATGTATGAAATTTTGGGATGTTACATGTAGAAGTGCTAGTGAAGAAGATACAAATCCAATGAATAATGAAGCCTCTGAAGAAGAGGTCCTCCAAACCCATGTCAACCACTAGAGGCCACATCAGTGTCACCGCCGAGGTGGTAGGATAGCTACACGCCTAAATGTAGAAGTGGCCCAATGGTCACCACATGAGAAGTATCACGACACAAAATGCCATCATTCAAGAGCTCCTCATGTAAATGCAAGGACCAAGAGGTTATCAAATGCCTCAAAACATGCCCCAACTAGGCTTATTTGACCAACAAGAAGAAGATGATGTATAAAGTCAAAGGGCACATTCTAGTAGATACAAGAGAGGTGCTAGCCTTGATGAAAGGGAGGTAAGAGTGGATGTGTTTTCAAATTAAGCTTCTCGCTGACCTACAGATGACCCGCTCTTTGGAAAAGACAATTTCTTTCCTAAATATGAGCGAGAGCAAAAGGCCTCAAAGGTCCACCAATGTCTTTGATAGAATCAATCCATCGGTGCCTAGAAATCGATTACCTCAACTACCAACACCTAGAAATAAAACCCAACAACCTCTTCATATTTCAAGACTACACGAGCATATGCAAGGCCAAGATCCACAATATTCCCACCTAGAAATAGACACGAGAAGAGGGATGAGGAAAATTTGAGAAAGCAAGCGGGCCCACCCCAAACGCCACTTCAATATCTGGTTGATATGGAAGACTCTGATGGACCGTGCATGTCCTATGAACTTGACGACGATAATGATAATTTTCCATTCTCCCAAGAGCTTCGAAGTGTACATATGCCAATTCACTTCGTACCTCCAAAAAAATCTAATGTATGAAGAGAGGGTGACCCTGAAAAGTACCTCAACAACTATAGAACCCATATGAGCTTGAGAGGTGCCTCACCAACATTAAAGTGTAGAGCCTTCCACCTAACTTTAAGTAGAGCAGTCGATATTTGGTATTCTCAAGAATGCTTTTGTAAATCAATATTTGGCCAAAAAGGGTGGAGAAATTCACATTCAACGCCTCTTAGACATGATACAAGATGCCGGCGAAATGTTGAAAAGCTACTAACTCGTTTTACCCAAGAGATGACCTACTGCAAAAAAGGTTTATTGATAGAAAGGCTAGTCTACCCTCTAGGGATGCCTTAACATGAACACCCTATTTTGGAGGGATGTTCGAAATAAAAATCCTACCACCTACGATGAATTGGTGGAGATGATGATTGTTGAAATCATCAGTGAAGAGATGATTTGATCATCAAAATAGGGCTGCCCAATGGCTCCCACCTCCGCAAAAGCAAATAAGAATAGGCCTACCTCACACTTGGTAAATTGACAATGGACTGAAGCTCGGTACATGACTGCCCTTACTTAGAGCCAAGCCTTAGCCACAGCTACATTGAATGTTGTACCTGTAGGCCTAAATGGTCATGTGGGGCAAAGGTTGCACCAAGATGACCTTCCTACCAAAGGAATAGATGAAAGAACAATAGACTTAGAAATAAGCCTCATAGCAATGTACAACCCTATTGCACTTACTATAGATTTTATGGCCATGACACTAGCGAGTGTATGAACGTACAGTTTCCCACGGATCGAAGTAATTCTCATGAGCGTAAGAGAGAAAGTCGTCCCCACAAGGGAATCTACCATCGCCTAGGCAAGATCAGCAGCGTAGACGAGATGAGGCGTAGAAACCTCCAAGAGAACATTTCCTTCGTCATAGGAAGGATGAAGAATGAGGGAGGCCAGGAGTGGGCAAATGCAAAGGAGAGACCCAGAATAAAGTGGACATTACACCTATTCGAGAAATAGACATAATCATTGGAGGTCAACATGTGGGAGGCGAATCTCAAAATGTACAAAGAAACTATGCTGAACTATGTTAGAGAGGCCAATGACCTTCCATGACCAACTACATAGTTAACTACAACTTGCACAAAGTTGGAAATACCACCTATCACCTTTACCAGGAGGATGCAGCAGGTCTGGACTATCCTCACTATGATACCATAGTGGTGAGGGCAATTGTAGCTCGCAATGTGCTGAAGCAAATGTTGGTAGACAATAAGAGTTTAGTCAACTTCTTATTTAGTTCCACATATGACAAAATGCTAATGGATCAGAAGTTGATCCCTATGACCTCTCCACTTTATAGTTTTACCGGAGATAGAATCATCCCATGAGAAAAAATCACTCTTTCAGCTGAGATAGGTCTCTTCCTTAAGTAGCTCTTCACTTAATGGAATTTTTTGTAGTGGACAACAGGTCAGCCTACGATATCCTAGACAGACCTTCCTTGAAGGAACTATGGACCACCACCTCCATCCATCACCTATGTATGAAGTTTCCTACGGAACATGGTATTGTGACTGTTAGAGGCAATCATATGGGGTCTAGGGTATGCTATCTCAACTCTCTAAGAATGGCCAAACGACGTGCCATTAACATGGTGTTATATAACACCAAAATGATTGACACGCTTGAAGAATGATAGACTCTTGAACAAGGATGAGACATTAAAATGATAGATGCCCCTAAAGAAGGGAGAGCCCCTAAAGAAGGGGCTATGAATGATAAACTGGACCTTTGCATCATCAAGGTTGAGTTACAAAGATACTTAGTGGAAGAGCTTTCCCATAGACACTTAAGATCCCACCAGAGCACTACAAGTGGGAAATGATCTACCAGTTGAGGCAAAAGAAAAGCTCTAAAGCCTCTTATGTAAGAATCTTGATATCTTTGCATAGAGGTACACGGACATGGTAGCATCAACCCAAAAGTAAGATGCCACCATTTAAAAATTGATCCTAAGTATTCCCTACATAGGCAAAAAAGAAGAACCCTCAACCTAGAGAGATATGAGGCCCTAAAAGAAGAAATTTGGACTTCATCAGAAAGGCCAAATATGCGAAGTGGATTTTCAATCCGGTCTTAGTGAAGAAGCATATGGTAAGTGGAGGATTTGTATAGACTTTTCAAAACTCAACCGAGCTTGCCCAAATGACAGTTTCCCATTCCCAAGGATAAACTGATGGATTCCACAGCAGGACATAAATTTTTAGCTTTATGGATGCTTACTCAAGCTACAATTAGATCCCCATGTATCATGCGGATGAGGCTCCATGTGTCTTTTATTACTGATAGAGGTCTCTATTTCCACAAAGTGAATTGAAAAACGCTGAAGTCACCTACCAAAGGCTTGTCAAAAAAATATTCACTAACCTCATTGGCAAAACCATTGAGGTCTATGTAGACGACATGCTGGTGAAGAGCTTCAAAATGAAGGACCATATCAAGCATCTAGATGCTACATTCCAAATTTTAAGGAGGTTAAGTGTGCGTTTGGTATCGCCTCTGGAAATTTCTTAGGCTACATGGTCAACAAAAGAGGTATTGAGGCCATCCCTACAAAGAGCAAGGCCTTAACGGAAAAGCGGTCCCCTTGAATTCCCAAGGATGTGAGAAGCACTACTGGGTGGGTAGCAGCCTTGAGCTGCTTCGTCTTTGAAGCTACTGATATGTGTCTTCCCTTCTGTAAACTTCTCAAAAGACGGAAGAAGTTTCAATGGACAGATGAGTGTGAAAAGACTTTTTAGGAGCTTAAGAAGCATCTTGGACATGCCTCTCCTCTCCAAGCCTAAGGTTGATGAACCCCTATTACTTTATTTATCTATATCTGTTAAGGCCATCAACTCAGTCATTATAAGAGAAGAAGACACCCATTAATTGCCTATGCACTACATGAGCAAAGCCCTCCTACAAGCGAAAACTTGATAACTAGATATGGAAAAGCTTGCCTTTTCCTTTGTCACCGCTTCTAGAAAGTTGAGGCCCTACTTTCAATCTCATAGCATCTATGTATTAACCAACTTTCCACTTAAGAAGGTGTTCCAAATGCCTAATACTTTAGGGAGGTTGATTAAATATGCTACAGAGCGAGTGAGTTTGACATCATCTGTAAATTAGGGACCTCGATTAAGGGTCAAGCCCTTACAGACTTCATAACGGATTTTTCCAATGCCCCTGAAATAGAGGAGACAATAGAGCCCATTGAGCCCTCCCCAACTTAGAGCATCTTTGTTGATGGCTCATCTAGAGAAATTGGCTCCGAAGTAGGAACGGTCTTGGTAAGCCTAGAGGGCCACAAACTTAATTGTACGGTGATATTTGGATTTAAAGCCTCCTACAATGTTGCTAAATATAAAGCATTCTTAGCTGAACTTAGATTGGTTAAGGAGATGTAAGTGAAGATGCTGCTCATCAATAGCAATTCTTAGCTAGTAGTGAGTTAAGTCAATGGCAAGTTGACTTCTAGAGACAAAGGCATGGCGACATACCTCAAACAAGTTATGAATCTTCTCCCACACTTTGAAAAGTTTAAGTTAGCACAAATTCAACATCTTGAAAATGCCTACATATATGCTCTATCAAAATTGGCTAGTAGTAAAGATTCCAAGTTGCTTAAGGTAGTCCCAATTGAGAACTTAACAAAGGGAAAAGAATTGATGTAGATTGAAGGCACATCTTCATGGAAGCAACCAATCATTGCTTTTCTCAAAGATCAAGTCCTACCCGAGAACAATGATGAAGCATGTTGATGAGGAAAATGTAAATGAGAATTTCATTAATAGTGATTTGCAATTGTAACCACCAATCTTTTTTCCTTTCTTTTCAATGAGATATTTGAAATATGAAATGTTTGTTTTTGAGTTGTTTTTCCTTGTCCTACTTTCCTTTTATAAGGAAGAATTTACATGCATCCCCCATTTTCCTGTCTTATCAGTTACAGTACTGAGCTAAGAAAATACATCATTGGCTCATGGGGATTGGCTAGTAAGCTCGGCTTGTCAGATTATCATGAGTTAACCTCAAAAGTGGTGTCTGGAAATTAATGAATTACTTAGGGCATGAAGCTAAGGCGTATGATTGGTTAAATTGGTGGGCGTTGATGTAAGACCTTCCATATATCATTCGTCGATTGACTGTTCGTACAATGCGTAAGGAATCTTCAATTATTATGTCCCCTCGAATCTTGGTAATAACGTAACCCGAGTTGATCTCACATATCCGAGCTTGCATTTGCATGAGCTTAATGCCTACAACAAGTTGTACTTAATGACGTCGGAGGTCGAATGTTAACAGTTACTCCCCAGGTCGGTGCTTGCCTTGGTGACGAACTGACCTCAAGTGTAATTTACACGTTTTCCTATTTCCGTAATCATTACAGCAATAAATGACTCGAACAGGTGTCGCGCAATAACCTCCAAATGAGCTGTCATGCACGTTTAGTTTCTTCTTTTGGAAGCTTTAGTAAAACGACGTCGTCTTGATATGATTAAATCCCGCCATTCATTTTTTACCTCCATTTCATAATCTAACGGCCCAGATCGCACCTTTTAACGTTCCTCCTTCTTTAAATGTGTTTCACCCCCTCATTTCCTCACTTTTGCTTTCTTGTTTTCGGGCTTTTACTTTCCAAAAAAAAAAATTCTTCGCATTATTATCCATTTTCTGAGTGAGGTCGTCTATATTCAGGTATTCATTTTAACAAAAATACATTTCTGTCTTTTCCCTTTTCGTTGAATTTTTACCTCAGTTGTTTATATGAGTTCAGACGAATCGAAGGTACATTCTTGGGATAATCAACAGGAGGAAACAGTGCCTTCTTCGTCTTTTCCTCTGCTAGTTCTTCTTCTGCTAGTTCAGACTGTCAAGAAGTATTAACACCAATCCCCATTACCTTGGTTTACCCAGAACAGTTAAATACTCTTAGGAATATGGATCAAAATCGTGGAAGGGAAGAGGTCGGATCTCAGGAGGGTAGTGAGGGAAATACTCAGGAATGGGAAGCAGATTCTTATAGGTCGATAGTCACAGGAGATATGCTTGCCAGTTTAAGGGCTAAGTTTAATATTCCTAGTTCGGTAGAATTAGTAATACCAACATTTTCTGATCGAGCCAACACTCTACCAATAGGATGTGTTGCTTTGAATTCAGCTATTCTATATGCTAGTTTAAGACTCCAAATTCCTAGGATTATATGTAAATTTCTTTCTTCGTGATGGATAGCTCCTACCCAACTTTGTCCTAAGGAGTGGAGGACTTTAGTGGCGACCTTAATTTTGTGGAATCAATTAGGTCACCCCGAGCTAAGTGTAGACCAGTTCAACTCTCTTTTTACTTTTAAAGGGGATGGGAAAAATACGATTTGGTGGTATGAAAGCATTAGACCTAGGACGGGAGACATGTTAGTCTTAGATACTCCCTCCTCAATAAAAAAGTGGAAAGAAGAGTTCTTCTTTATTCTGGGAGATTGGCAGTTCCACCCTGCCGAGGTGAATAGATAGGATGTAGTCCCCATTCTCTATCACCCATTATGTAAGTGAACATCACCTTCGATATCTTTTCTACTTTTGTATTAAGTTCGCCCCCTAACTAATTTAATTTATTCTTGCAGATTACAAGAAAGCTATCCTGAGCTCGATCACTTAAAGGCAAGCCGACGCTATCAGAGCTCTCGCCAAGAAGAAAAGATCTTATAAGTTCGTCGTTTCGGACACAAGCTTGTTTTAAGTAGGATTATTCCAGTCTTTGCCACCGACCTCAGTCGCAACCCGATCTATGACTTCAGTCCCAACTTCTTCTCATAAATATTTTCCACGTATTACAATTAATATTTACCTTAAACGTGGTACTGATGTTTATCAACTCCCATTTCAGTCCAAGATCCAAATATGTTGGGATACAAGGCAGCAAAAGCAGTTGCAGCTGCTGCTCAGGGAAAGAATAATTTTTTTTTCTGTCGAGGTTGTGAACCAACCTGAAGAGCTCGAGGTTGAGGCCGAGTAGCCCTTGAAACGACGTCGCTCTGAAGAGCCATCTAAGCATTCCACTCCGTCAATCTCTCTTCCAGAAAAACCCACATCTTTATTACCTCAGCATGGGTCACCCTTAGTGCCTGTTACAATCTCCCTTTCTATTGCGGTAGCTCCTCGAGGTCGCAAGACAAGTGCCCAAACCTGCAGAGGTCCAATAATGATAACTTGGTGGGTCACTGACCCAAAATCTTCCTTGACTTTCTACGAGCTCCTTTCCCCTCTAGAGAGTCCACAGTAGCACTTCCTTCTTATCTGAGGGAGTCAGCTACTCTCCTTACTAGGCTTATTTGAAAAAAATGGATATGGAAATGGCAAAATTTGCCAAAAAAGAAAAAGATTATGAAGATCGCCTTAACAAAATAAGGGTGGAGCTGAATGTCAGATTGACTACAGAGCTCAAACTGATGGATGATAACAAAGCTCTACAGACATGGGGGAAAAGCCACTGCCCGAGCTAAAAATGAAAAGGAAATGGTCGATGAAGAAAAAGCTCGAGCAGATGAGGCTGAGAAAAGAGCTGAGGAGGCAAAAATGAGGGCAACTGAGGCTGAGGACAAAGCTTCTAAGGCCGTAGAGGAATGGAGAGCCTCTCTTGAATTTGATGCATTAGCTCAAGATGCTTACATCGTGGCCCTAGGAGAAATAATAAAGCATATTAATAAGAAGAGGCCGGATTTTGATACTTCTTTCCTGGTGGAGGCCTATAAGGAACAATGGAAGGAGCTTGACCAGTTATCGTAGGCAGCAGAAGTTTGGACCTCCCTTGCTGACGAAATGAGTTCATACCTTGACAAGACCCACCAGCATCTTAGTTTTATTTTATTATCTTTGGCTTTTATCGAACTTTTATTTTGGAGTTTTTCTTGTAATCTTGTTTCATTAATGAATGAATATCAATTCATCTTTTTCTTTCCATGAAACGTTATCTCTTCTGCAATTTCCATAAGTTCTGCAATGACTGAACCTTGCTATGTCTATTTGAACTAAGTGTTTCAACACATGCAACCTTAGTTCAGCCTGCTAGTGAGCAGGGTTTTACTGATTTCCTTGTTTTAGAAAATTTTTCTAAGTATTGCAGCACATACAACCTTAGTTCGGCATGCTCATGAGCAAGGCTTTAATGATTTTCTCGTTTAGGAAACTTTTCTAAGTGTTGCAGTACATGTAACCTTAGTTCGGCCTGCTCATGAGCAGGGCTTTAATGATTTCCTCGTTTAGAAGATTTTTCTAATTGTTGCAGTACATATACCCTTAGTTCGGCCTATAATATTTCTGTATATTTTTTTAACAAAACACACATTTTTATTATAGATAATAGATGTGTAATATGAAGTACACTTATTTTTTACTGGTAGTATTTCTTAAGATGTTCTGCATTCCAAGGAAGCAGCAGGGGTCTGCCTTCCATATCTTCCAGCTCGTAAGCCCCATTGAGTAGTACTTTGGTTACTCTATAACGACCTTCCCAATTAGGTCCTAGAGATCCAGATCTAGGTTCCCTTGTAGCTAGAAAACTTTTCCTTAGCACCAGGTTATCGACCTCGAACTTTCGTTTCCTGACCTCTAATTCTAGTATCTCGCATTGCGGTGCTATTCCTAGACGTGGTGCGGTAAGACCATAGCAAGCTGGGGAGTTCCTCAACCCATCCCCCCTTAAGTGTATCAAGTTTAGCTTTAAATGTGTGCTTGATGATCTTATTAATTGCTTCAACTTAGCCGTTAGCTTGAGGGTGGTTTGGCGTGGAGAAGTGTTTTTTTATGCCAAGTTCTTTACAAAAATTTGCAAAGCGAATATTATCAAATTGTCTTCCATTGTCCGGTACAACAGAATGTAGTATTCCAAAATTGTATATAATGGATTTCCACATGAAGTCGATGGTCTTTCACTCGGTTATCTTAGCCACAGGTTCAGCTTCCACCCATTTTGTGAAGTAATCCACTGTGACAATTGCAAACTTTGTTCCCCCTTTTTTAGTAGGCATAGGACCAATTAGATCAACCCTCCACTTGGAGAAGGGCCAAGGGGCTATTACATAGGTCAGTTCTTCTGGTGGGAGTTTTACGTTAGGAGCAAATCGTTGACATTTATCACATTTCCTAGCAAATTCGAATGCATCCTTCCTCATGGTGGGCCAAAAGTATCCTTGTCGTACTATTTTATGAATCAATGATTGCCCACTGGCATGATTTCCACACACACCTTCGTGTATTTCTTGCAAAGCATAGTGTGCCTCCTCTTCATTCAAACATCTCAATGTGTACCTTGCCGACCTCATTCGAAATTTTCTTGCCTCAATGGGATCTTCTGGACATAAACCTATTTTTAGGTAAGAACTGATTTTATCCATCCATGTTGGTTTTAGATAAGTTGTCATAGAAACGATTTCCAACTTTGATATGGGCCGGATGAGAAATCCTTCCTATATGAATGCTGTCAAAATCCTCTATCCCTTCACTTGTTACCATACGAGTTAAGGCGTCGGCATGACCATTTTGAGTAAGGGGAATTCATTTGACTATCAAGGTTTGGAAATTTTTCAATTCTTGCTTGACAATCTAGAGATAGCTGTTCATTCTTTCTTCCTTAGCTTGGTAAGATTCGTTGACTTGATTGACCACCAATTGTAAGTTGCTGTAAATTATAAGATGAGCGAGTCTCATGTCTTTCGCCATTCTCACCCCCACTATAAGGGCTTTATATGCAGCCTCATTATTCAAAGCTTTGAAATCAAACAATAATGCTTTGCAAAATATCTGGCGATTTGGACTAATCAAGACAACACCGGCCTCGGACCAAGCTTCTGTTGAGGATCCATTAACAAAGAGTTCAATGGAGTGTCATATGGGGACTCTTTGATTGGGTCCGAACTGAACTCCGTAAAAAAATCAGTGAGAGCTTGACCCTTGATGGAGGTGCAATGTTTATAACGTATGTTGAACTGCCCAAGTTCTACTGCCCACTTAACCATCAGACCCAATGTATCAGGTTTTTGTAGAACTTGCCTTAATGGGAGTTAGTCAGAATCTCAATTGGGTGTTCGAAAAAGTAGGGCCTCAGCTTCCTTGTTGCCATAACCACAGCATAGGCTAGTTTCTCTAAGGGAGAATAATGGAGCTCGACTTTATGAAGAGCTTTGCTTACATAGTATACAAGGTGCTGTATTCCTTCATCCTCCCTAGCTAGAACAGCACTAATAGCATGCTCAGACACTGCCAGATATAGAATAAACATTTCTCCTGCTTTTGGTTTTAATAGCACAGGTGGTTGTGCCAATTGTTGTTTTAACTCATCAAAGGTAAGCTGGCATTCAAGGGTCCACTCAAACTTCTTTCCTCCTCGCAAGACATCAAAGAAAGGCCTGCACTTATCAGTTGATTTTGACATAAAATGACTAAGGGCAGCTACTCGCCCAGTCAAACTTTGAACCTCATTAGGCTTTATTGGGGCACGCATTTAAATGATAGCTCGTATTTTTTCGGATTTACTTTGATTCCTTGGCGATTCACTAGATAACCCAGGAATTTTCCTGAGCTCACACCAAAAGCACATTTATGTGGATTTAGCTTCATCCCATATTTCCTTAGGACTTCAAACATTTCTGCAAGATGTTGTCTATGGTTCCTGGCATCCGCACTCTTAACTACCATATCATCAACATATACCTCCATGATTTTACCAATGTGCTTGGCAAACATAGAATTGACCAGACGTTGGTAGGTGGCTCCAGCATTTTTAAGACCAAAAGGTATCATCTTGTAACAGTAAAGACCTCGGTCAGTGACGAAAGCGGTGTGTTCCTGGTCCGACTCGTACATAGAAATTTGATTATACCCTAAGTATGCGTTCATGAAACCAAGAAATTCTTGTCCTGCCATTGCATCTACCATCTAATCTATCCTTGGTAGTGGAAAGATGTCCTTAGGACATGCTTTGTTCAGGTCGGTGAAATCTATGCACATTTTCCAATCTCTATTGTTCTTCTTCACAAGGACTGAGTTAGCAACCATCTTGGGTATTTAACTTCACGGATAAATCCATTACGAAGCAACTTCTGCACTTCCTTGTTTAAGGCCTCGTATCTTTCTGAATTTAGAGGTCGACATTGTTGTTGTCTAGGCCGTACCATTGGATCAATACCCAACCTATGGCAAATGATCCCTGGGTCGAGTCCTTTCATATCCGAATGATTCCAAGAGAAAACATCGAGGTTTTGTTGAAGGAACTCAATGATTTGACCTCGGAGGGGTGGTTGCAGTTCGTAGCCTATTCTGAGTTCTTTTGGAGGATCGCCTGATCCGACCTCTACTTTATCTAGCTCCTCCACAGGCTCTCTCCCTCTCACACTTACATGTGGATCTAACGAGCTAAGATCAAACTCGACCAAGTATACCATATGAACTCTTGGAGGAGCATGCGTATGTTTCTTTGTTGGACAACTTTTCATCCGACACTTTTTAGCAATATCCCTGTTTCTTCTAACTTGCCTAACACCTGAGGCGTGGGAAATTTAAGAGAATAGTGGTACATTGACACAATTGCTTTGAGATCAAATAACAGAGGCTGTCCCATATCATAAGGTGAATTGGAATTAAACACTACAAACTTTGCATTTAATTTAGTTCGGCGTGGAGCTTCACCGAACTTGACTGAGAGTTTGATCATCCCTTCTATTTTTGTTAGAGCCCCATTGAGTCCTAAAACCACGTTAGAATATGGTTGTAGAAAATTCAATGGAATTCCCATCCATTCCAGCGTATTAACATAAAGTACGTTGAGGGAGCTTCCCTGTATCAACTAGAACTTTGGGAATGATAACTCCTGCTACGGGTATCAAGATTACCATGATTCCAAGATAAAGGTGTAGATCCGCTTCCTTATCTTCAAATGAAAGTTGATTATCCATTGCATTCCAGCGGTGCTTCTCAGTAATGCCAATATCAGAGAGGTCGGCAATAATAGGTCTTTTAAGCCTTGTCTTCCCTGCTTGATTGTTTTGTTGGCCTCTTAACATCTGGATCTGAGGACTAGGTAGATCGATGTTACAAGCCCTTACCTCGACTTGATTCCCACGTATTATACCAGTTCCATTTGGAGTAAAAAACTTTATGCAATAATGGTATATCAAGGTGACGGCTTGTAATTCGTGCAGTATGGGTCTTCCTAATATAACATTATAGTTGGTAGAAAGGTTGAAGACAACAAAATCTGCTAAGATTCTTCTTTGACAAGGGAGTTTGCCTAACTCTACACTAACAATTTGACCTCGGGCCTCAATAGGATCGTCGAAAAACCCCTGTAACCTTCTGGAGTATAGCTGGAGGTAACGTTCTTGGATTCCCATTTGCTCTAAAGTCCAAGAATACAATACATTAACTAAATTCCCATTATCCACCAGATTCTGGTGCACTAGTATCCCAGCAACAGCTATGGTTATTACCAACGCGTCACTTTGGTCCTGCAAAATCCCGTACGAATCTTCTTCCGAAAATCCAAACCATACTGAGTATAACGTGGTGTTAGTGTCAGGCTCTGGCAATCTCACATTATAATTATTCCAGATACGAGTGTCGTGTGCATATCTTCGCCTTACTCTTCTGGATCCTTCAAGGCATTGATTACCACCTACTAGAGTTCTAATCTCAGTTCGGGGCAAAAGATCCTGAGCTCGAAGACCTGGCTGAACTTGCTGAGCCATTCCTTGTTGATTAGGTTGTTGATTGCCAGCTTGGTTTGTCTCTCTAGGTTTTGCCACAAATTCTTGCAGATGACCTCATCGAATTAAGGATTCCACTTCTTCTTTCATATTTCTGCAATTATTTGTGCTATGTCCGTCGTCCTGTGGTATAGGTAGTACCTCCCTTGGGTCTTTCCTGCTAACTCATTTTTCTAAGGTAGGGGTCTACGGCATGTTTCTTTTTCTCCCACCTGTAAGAAAACCTCCTCCAAGGTGGGTGGCATTTAATGGATGATATCCGTGGAACTTGTCTGGATAAGGCTTGGGACGACCTCGATCCCTCCTATCTTTTCTCCTTTCGCGATTGAAATCTTTATCCACTTTTTTCTCCTTTGCTTGATGTGAAGACTGTAGATTTACCTTCAGTTCCTCCTGGTCTGACGTGGCTTCCTCAGTACTTATACGTTTTTCAGCTTAACTCAGAAACTCATGGTATGTCCTCGGTCCATCCTCATGTACAGACCACCAAAACGTTCTGGGCCTTAGCCCTGAAATAACTGCCATAAGTGCAGCATCATCAGAGATGTTTTCAACCTCCATGGATTTCTTATTGAATCTGCTAAGGAAACTCTTAAGTGATTCGGTATTTCCTTACTTAATGCTCACCAAGTACTCCTCAGGCGTAGTTCTTACTTTGGAACCCATGAACTAGGCTAGAAATGTCGTGGCCAGGTCATTCTAATTTCTTATAGATCTTTGATGTAGCCTTCTAAACCATCTTTGAGCCTTGTCTCCCAATGTTAATGGAAAGGCGCGACACCTTATGGCACCTCCTGCTCCCTGTAGTTCCATCCAAGAAGTATATTTGTCCAAATGGCTGAGAGGATCTTCTTCTCCTTCGTACCTAGTTAGTTGCGGCATCTTTAGCTTTTCTGGTAAGAGTTCAGCGAGGATATCTTCAGTTAAGGGAGAATGGCATTTGGTGAGATATTCCTCCATATTTCCTTTACCCTTGGCTTCCAAATCAACAATACATCTTTTCAAAGCACTCATTTCAGGGTCTAGTTTAGGGATG
>CAIGRT010013992.1:0-17286 GCA_903798405.1 Fraxinus platypoda
AGAAATTTCAAATTTGAATAAAACAACTTTAAAAAAGCTATTTTTGATCAATAAGCACTTAAATGACTTTTACAATTTAACCAAACATGTGTAATCAAAAGTACTTTTACTATCCAAGAAGTATTTTTGGGCATAAAAGATTCTCCCAAACACACCTTAATATTGTACTTTCATATAGTGAAAATAGAAACTTTTTGAGATGAACTTTATTTCGCAAGGCACACCTAATGAAATATATTACTAACTTTAAAATTTCCGGCTTTATAAAAGTACGTGAAATTAATTTTTTTTTTTCCAAGACAAGAGATAGGATTTAGCTAACCAGATGAAACATATAAATGCGACGGAAAAAATGATAGGACATAGGCACGGCAAAAGATTAAAAACTTTTAGTGCAATTAGAAGGGGGCGTAGCAAAAAGCAATTTATTGTCTCTATGATTATCCTTTATATTGTTTGATTTTTGAGAGTGATTATGTGAAAAAATAAAAATAAATTGATGGAAAAACAATTTTTAAAATTAAAAATCAAACGAGGACTTACCAAATTGGACTATGCTATGTGTACACAATACATTACACTCCCCTTACATGAAGGAGGGTCCGCACACAATAAAATATNGGACTATGCTATGTGTACACAATACATTACACTCCCCTTACATGAAGGAGGGTCCGCACACAATAAAATATGTGTGAGCCCCTCTCCATGTGAGAGGTGTAATGCATTGTGTACACTATTGGGGTTCACACTGCATTATTCTACCAGATTTGTGGACAGTGCACTCTCCAACTATTCAACCATGCTACAGTGCCCGCACCGATGACCGCACGGGTGACCGCACACACACACATGGAGGGTCGGGATTATTTTATTCACGTGGGACCCGCACCTGGGCTGTGAGGGTGCGGACATCCGTGCGGTAATTGGCGTGTGTAGTTTAGCTTAATTCCCAACTATTTATATCGCAAAAAGCACGTCCTCTCTCAATTTTCTCTCTCTCTCTCTCCCTCTCTCTACTTACCGCTTGGCTTTAACGCACGCAGAGTCTTTTCGGACTCCGCCTTCGCTTTGATTCATCTCGGTCTTGTTTATGAGGTAAAAGCATTTACAATTCGTTTCTTCTTCCTTCTGACCTTTTCGCTTGATTTAAAAAAATGTTCTTTGTTATGGTCTTGGTTTTATATTCAGATCTGTTTCAATACCTTGTTTTTCCGATGGAAGTTAGGTTATTAGTTTTTCCTCTTTCAAGATTTGTAATTTTTTGTTCATTAATTTATTCCGTTTAGTTGATTTTATAGAGATGGAAATCTTTTGATTTCATCTCCGAAATTTTTAATTTTATTTTTTTATTTTTTTGTAGAGATGTAATAGCTAGAAGGGGTTCGTTTTTTCTATTTTATTTTTGAATTTTTACTCATGGTTTTTCAAAAAAGAGAGATCTAAATGAAAATTGTCTTACTTTAAAATTCTTTATTCAAGCGGTGGTTGAAATGTTCCTCATATATTTGCTTTTATTTTTGGTTCTCGTGCAGCTCGAAGGAGAGACCCACTCTCGGGTAAGATAATTTTTATTTTAAAAAAGTACAATTTTTGTTTAAGGAATTATGTGCAAGTGCTGATGATTAATTTCTATTATTTTCTATACAACAGGTAACAACACTAAGTTGATCCGATTGAATCAACTATGTCTGTAAACAAGTTGTTAATTCGTTAATCCGTTTGAATCAACTGTGTCTCTGAAAATTTGTTAATCCGTTTGAATCAACTATGTCCGTAAACAAGTTGTATCAGATTAAATATTTTGCAATGATCTTTCAAACAAGAAGTACACTCGTCACTTATTTAGTCATTTTACACAAAACAGGCCCTTACTATATATAGTCCAGTTATTCCATTAATTTATCTTCAATTGGTCGTTTGTTCATGCTTTAATGTCTCGAAACTTAGTACCATAAAACATGGTCTAGAGACAGCTCAGCTTTTTATTTTTATTTTTAATTTGATAGTTGTTTTCTGATAAGTCAAAATTCTTAATAGGTTTCTGCATCTCGTCCATCTCATTCTAATCCTATACATTATACTCTCTTCAAGATATCATTCATTGTTAGGAGTTCAACTTAATTACATAATATCTATTATTTTTCTCGTGATCAGATAAAAAAAGAATGTGTTTTGAATCCACTTGAAGCCTCTTTTTGTTATTTTTTTGGGGTTATCATGTTGTCTTGTTCATAAATATACAAAAGCTATTATGTTTAACAATAGCACGGTTGCTTTATTTGTTTCTGAATGATTTTACTGTCTCAGATTCCATTATTTATTTTGATTTTTTCCTGCTAACAAATCATATCTAATACAGTGGTACGCGGATTAAGACCCGCAAACGGAATATTGCAGCGCCGCTGGACCCTGCAGCATTTTCTGATGCAGTGGTCCAGATTTATCTGGATAATGCTGGTGATCTGGTAATCCTTCGTGTTTATAAATTGTGGGATGTTTATTCTCCCTTGCCACTTTCATTTCTTTGCATGCATGCATAGGCTTGATGGCAGGTGTAGAATGCATGGAGGCAACTGATGTTTGGTGTTGTCCAGGAACTTGTTGTTAAAAGCATTGAATCCTCAGATCTAAATTTCTCAAGATACGGTGATACCTTTTTTGAGGCAAGTGGCTTGGCTATTTTTGTTCCCTCATAATTATGCAATAGTATTATCCGGAAACATGTTTGTGCTTAGACCTTTCCTTCTAACAACAAAGAAACTTGTCTTTTTTATTGTGTGTATGTAAATGTATTGAATTGTATTCTCCATTGCCACAAAAATATGGCTGAATGGTGTTTGTGCTCCAAACAAGTGAATAATGTCATTAACTCTAGTCAGTATATGGTTATATTTATCAACAAATAATGGGAAAATTGCACCTAATGTCTTCATTCTATACTTAAGTGAGCACTTGGATATCCATTCAACTTTTTCTTGGCATTCGAATCTCTAATTTCAAGTTTTGTAGTACTTGGGAGTTGGGTTCCCAACCAACGGATTCCTTCAATTACAACTGATGACATGTCTCACAGGTGAAATGCTGTTTCAAGGGCATAAGGAGCAATTCTGAAAAGATAAAAGAAAAATTATCTTATCCACCTGCTGACCTGATAACCCATCTCTCCCTGTTCACTCCCCTACATTCGGGCAGTTAACAAGATCCCCTGCTATTTTAGCTGCGTTGAAGACTCCCCACTTTCACTCCCCGCCTCCCCCCACTACTACTCCCACTCCCACTCCTTCTCCTCCCTATCCCTTCCTGCCTTCCTCTCCCCTGCACGGGCGTCAGGAAAGGACACGGGAGAGGTGAAAATGTTTTTGTTTTTATTTATTATTTATTTATTATTAAGCCCCTGTTTTGCTCCCATTTTTTAAAACTCATTTTTCTCAAATCCATCTTCAACCACACATTTAATGGGATACAAAACTTTTCAACGACATATTTCATCAACTTTTATGAAAAAAAATACTAAAAATCCAATTTTTATCTAAACCAAACAAGGGCTAAAAGTAAGGGCATAATATATTTCTCAAACGCAATTCTTTACCACTTTTGGATACTTGAGTTTAACATCTAAACTTGAGGAATATGTTGTTGGGACCCAAATGCTACAAAATTGTAAGTTGGTGAACTAAATGCCAAGAAAACTTGATTGAGGACCCAAGTATTATTTTAGTACACATGGGGGCCATAGGTGCACTTTTCCCTAAAAATATTGTATAGAGTTGTAGATAAACCCACAAAACACATCCTCCCTAAAACAGAAAAAGGGAAGGGGATAACAAGAGAACACGATTTTAGCTACAAGAATACCAAATTTGTTCCACATTCAAAATGCAAAGGAAGCTTAATACTTTTTTGTTATTCTATGGGACATTGCATCGATCTATATATTTTCAGAAAATAACACCCAAGTACTGAGCTCGGAATCATGAACAATGATCACTTGTCCTTCTAAAACCTGGACTTTCGAAGTGTTGAGTCTATCAGTTCAGATTCTTGTTCTTGCTCTTTCCATTCATGAATTTTGTAGCGATTGTAATACCATATGACAATGCACTGCTTGTATTTGATCTCAAAGTCACTTTGCAATCCCTAATTTTTTGGACAGATATTATATTTGGTCCTGTGTGTGCTAAAGGAAATGTTAGCTTTCAAGCGGAATCCACAGTGCATCATCATATATATATATATATATATATATATATATATATATATATATATATTTATAGCACTCACTACTTACATGCTGTCTATACAACACAAACACTCCTACTATGAAAGTGTGCCATTTTCGACACGTTTAGTGTCTTCTATCCGGCTGACACTCCTTGGACACTTCAAGATGTGTTCGACACGCCTCGTGGTAGTATATAGTTTGACTCGTAAGTTATTTTAAAAGATTTCACCAATAAAAAGCTAAAGTAAAAATGTATTGATTTCAACAAAAAAATAATAAGTATTAAGAACAAAGATATAATATTAATATATAAATGTACTAATTTAAAAATTTAAATAGACTTGTTCCTGATGTGTCCTCCTGCTACATTTTTTTTTTGGAAAATCACAGGTCAATGTGTTTTGTGTTGTGTCCATGTCAGTACTTAATCTTTGCATTATTACAGGTTGTCTTTACAGGGGGCCGTACACAACCAGGCACGACTAAACCTGATGAAGGGGAACGCCATCCTTACTCTATAATTGATTGTGAGCCAAAACGTGAAGTCATTTTGCCATCTGTGTTATATATTCAAAAGATCTTGCGGAGAAAGCCTTTCCTTATAAAGAATCTTGAAAATGTTATGCAAAGATTCTTGCAGTCATTGGAGCTTTTCGAGGAAAATGAAAGCAAGAAGCTGGCAATTTTCACCGCTCTTGCTTTTTCCCAGAAGTTGTCTGGTCTCCCTCCGGAGACTGTTTTCCAACCACTACTCAAAGATAACCTTGTTGCAAAAGGGCTAGTTCTCTCATTCATGACAGATTTCTTCAGGGAATATGTGATTGACAATAGCCTTGATGATTTGATTCTAATCCTGAAGCGGGGTAAAGTGGAAGAAAATCTTTTGGACTTCTTCCCACCCACAAAGCGGACACCTGAAGCCGTCTCTGAGCATTTTACGTAAGCGTTCTATTCTGATTTACCTAGTATATGCAGTTGAATCGAACTTGTCATTCTGCATCAACTAAATGAATTGATTAAATGAATGCTTTTGATATATGTTGTATTTAAGAATGCTGTATGATAGATCAGTTATTCAATATATTCTTGTATTACTTGGGACCTGAAGTACTAGATCAGTTATTAATATTTTCTTGTATTACATGGGACCTGAAGTACAAAATATTGTAATGATTGAAGCTTTTAAAAACTTGAGTCCAAAAAAAAAAAAAAAAAAACTAGTGATCCTTTGGCATTGGTCTCCTAGGGAAATGCCAGTCTGCGTCTGAAAAAAAGGCCTTCTCTTTGCTTTGTCAATGAAGTGTGTTAACTCTCGAGAATTTCGCAGCTACTCTGCCCGGTTATACCATCTTTTTATGCATTGTAATTCATACATGTGGATGGTTGAGGATAAACAAATGATGAGGAGGTTGGAATATTCAGTTCCAACTTTCAAAGGTAATGCTTGAGAGTTCATAATGGGATATTTATTTGATAATGAAGTGATCTTCACTACAGGTAGAAGAAGATGCATGCAATGGTTTTTTGTGCTTAACTGGCCTATTGTAATGTGCATTGGCATCTCCCTTGCTTCTGATGAGCAAGGGTTTAGTGGAAACATTTGGGATAAATGCTTGACTCAGAAAGTGGGCTCTTATATCAGACATGCTAATAGAAAGTGTGATTACAACAATGAGGGTGATGTGAGTATTAATTCAGTTAATACTAGTACATTGTTGAACAAAACAACTGAAATGCTGTCATTTTCTTATGGAGTGAGAGACATGGTGTACGGGGAATACAGTACAGTGGCACAGTCCTTCTAGTGCGTTATACATGTTCAGTTGGTTTTACAATTTTTATTTCCTGTTAACAATCCCACTTTTTCTTAGCAAAATAAAAAAAAAAGTTGCACGTTGAAATCAATGCAGGTGCAGGAATAAATATATGCTGTTTGTTTGACAGATGGCTCCCAACTTGTTGTGAGCTCGTTAGCCGTTATGAGAACATCGTGAAATGCTTATATAATTCATTTGATTTGAAGCCAGAGTCTTTTAGTTTCAAAGATCATATAGAAATGTAAAACTCTTTTGTGTGCATTTAGTCTAGGTACATATCATTTCAGATCTAACTTCTGACAATATGTAGATTCTGGAGTTGTACATCTGATTTTTTCAGTTATAGAAGTTCAGTTTAGAAGCCTGTTATCTTGGAAATAAATCTATTCTTTATTATATTGCTTTACACTGAATGGTCTCTCCTTCAACATATTGCTGGAAATTGCAAGTCAGTCTCGTCTTGACATTGTAAGAAGAAGCTTGAATTCTCCAAAACTGTGAGAGTGGTGTAATTCGTTCACCTTATTCTGATCCCTGTTAGCCCATCTGTATTTTCTAATTAACTTTCGCATCATAACCAGTTGAAATTCCTGTTTATGTTAAAACCTTGTTATCTTTGATTTGTGTCTCAGTAAGGCAGGGCTTTTACCCATAGTCGAATATAATGAGAAGAAGATATTTGAAATGAAGCTGAAGGAAATGAAATCTGTGCTAACAAGCCAGATGGCTGAGGAAACTGATATATCTGAAGTCATAGAAACTGTGAAGCAACATGTCAAAGATGCAAAATTGCCAGATATTGAGGTTGTCAGGATTCTTTGGGACGTGATGATGGATGCTGTGCAGTGGTCTGGAAAGAATCAGCAGCAGAATGCTAATGCAGCTCTTCATCAGGTATGACTTTGAACTCATTCATGTTTATACTTGGGCCAAAACTTGTGTTTATCTGGGCTGTCATTTTTATGCATTCTGCTCATCGTAGCTCTTGATCATTACTTTTTTGCCCCTGCATGTACTGTTAATGGAATATTCTATCATTTTGTGTTATTGTACTAAAATATGTAGGTGTCATAATATAAATCTGAGGGATGCCTATTAGATTAGGAAGTAGGCATGGCATTATATTTATCCGGTTCTTGCTTTTTGAGGTTTTGACACACGGAGATATACAAGTCATCTAATACCATACCAAATCAATAATTAATCTTGATGAAGCACATACTTGATCATGACATGGTCTCTATCTGTGTTCCTTTTTATCGAGAGAATGTTCAGTTTAACATCGTTGGGAAGCGTCAGGCATGTAAGTGTCACAATTTTTTGCAGTTTCTAAACATGATGTTCTATAGCTGTGTACTCTTGGCTGTGAATAATAACCACATCGAGCTATTTGTTATTTGAAATGAGATAACATGTTTTTAATACAAAATGATATCGATGTTTTGTTTGATGTACTCTCATGTTAGTGAATCATGACATGGATTTCAGTGGGCATATTAAGAAATAAAAATAGAGAATTAACTAGCAGTCGGATGTAGAAAAGTTCCACAGCACGTTATTTTAGGTTTGGTGTCTCACCATAGACTTTTATATCTTTAGCTGCTGTGGAGCTCCCATAGTAATTTGTTTTTTAGAAGTATTTAGTAGTTCTTCACTGTCATATTTGAATGGACTCGTCAGATACTAATCATAATAGATTAAAATAGTAAAACCTGTAGGTTGTAGCATCCTGGAAAACTAGAAATGTCTCAGACAATTCCTGAACTATGTTGGCACGTCGTTCTTTGGTCAAGAACATGCGAAGATAAAAGATAAATATAGCTCAAGACCATCGACTTCGCTCATGCTAGTAAAATGTTTAATGGGTTGATTAGCAATGATTGTTTTTATGTTCATCATTTATAGAAGCACCCATTATTTAAACAAAGATTGCTTAAAATAGTTTCTAATTGTTTTTACACCCTTTTCTAAATCAGGTGAAAACATGGGCAAAATTACTTAATACTTTCTGCACCACTGGAAAGCTGGAGCTGGAACTCCTTTACAAGGTTCAGGTCCAGTGCTACGATGATACAAAGTTGATGAAGTTATTTCCAGAAATTATAAGGTCACTTTATGATCAAGATGTTCTTGCAGAAGATACCATTCTTCACTGGTTTCGTAAGGGAACAAACCCAAAGGGCAGGTATGCTCATTTTGTCGTGGTTTTTTCTTTTCTTCTCTCTCCATCTTTCAAATTTTTTTTTGACATGCCTTAAGCTGATTATTATTGTTATGCATTGCTACACAGGCAAAGCTTTGTGAAGGCGTTGGAGCCCTTTGTAAAATGGCTGGAGGAAGCAGAAGAAGAGGAATGAGGTGGTGGTGACTAGACGGGCTTTTCTGTTGAATGAATGTTGACTCTTTTAATATTGTTCTGTTCTCGTGAAAAATGATTAAAATTTTAATTGCTTTTCCATGCTATGGCTTAAAAAAAACCTATGTATGCTTGCTAGAATAAAACACCGACTCTTCCTTTCATTTTCTTTTTGGCCTTCTATCTGCTTAGTTTTTCTACATCCTTTGATTAATTACCTGATTTGATGTCTGAGGATCGTGCATTGCTGAGTGAGAAAAGGAAAAATGGCTTTTAGGATAGTTTTTCAGGCTTGAATTGGGCAGTAACTCGGATGAAGAGGCTGGTCACTGGGTCATTGTTTCAACTGTAACTCGGTGGTTGAGGCTATGACATTGCAGGAAGGATTGTTATTAACTCGAGAACTTTGCAAACAAAATGATGGTGGCCGAAACTGATTCCCTGGGCTTGGTCTAAGCTTTGAAGTAGGATTTGGATGGTTTTTTATTAGGTCAATCGCATACGGATCTAGCAGAGTTACTCGGACTGGATTGATGGAAAGATCACCTGTTTACTAGTAATTCGCCAGTCTAGTTCGGGTTTTAAAACATTAAAGACGAATATAGGAGCATGCCAAAAACTGAAAAACAAGAACAAGATGTTACGATAAAGGGTCTCATATTGTACGTATGAATGTATATATTTATGTATGCCGTGATTAACTACGCGTCAAGGCTGAGGTTGGACTTCAACATTTTATAGTAATTACTTGATCAAACTAGCTTTTGAAATTGACTATAGTGGAGATAGTCTAAGTCAAAATTTGGAGCATTACCAGAAAATCTTGTACGTTCGTTCATTCATTAATTGGCTCGAAATTTCCATTGTCTAATTAGTATGCACAAGAGGACAATGAATAATAACTACAAAAAGACTAAAGACCCGAATACAAATAATATCAAGAAACTTGGAATGCGTTTACATTTTTTTCTCTGTTGAAAAGAAAATTATTAACTATTTAAGCTTGGAATTTGTTTCAAACCAATACCATAATCAATTTTCCCAGTGAACAAGATTAAGCAACATGATTTTGAGTATCCTCCACCTTTCGATCTATATCGCTTTTGTACTTGCTTTCTCCATTCTGGGCGTCGGCATAGCTCGGCGTTATGACAACGAGACAGACCGGTTAGCATTGCTTTCAATCAAGTCCCGTATAAGTGACGATCCCTTCGGTGTCTTAAGCTCGTGGAATGACTCCACCGGCCACTTCTGCAGATGGCGGGGGGTGACATGCAGTCGTCGCCACCAAAGGGTAACTAGGTTGGACTTAGAGTCTCAAAGCCTAACAGGGTCGATATCGCCTTCCGTTGGGAATTTAAGCTTTCTCAAGGAACTATATTTAGATAACAATAGCTTCATAAATGGCGTTCCTCAAGAACTTGGTCATTTGAGAAGGCTTGAGTACTTGTGGCTCAATAACAACTCCCTTGGAGGCGTGATTCCTGTCAATATCTCTGCCTGTTCAAATCTTGTCCAGTTAGATATTTCCTTCAACAATTTACACGGTGAAATTCCAGGCCAACTCGACTCCCTGTCACAACTCGAAGTACTTTATGCTGACGATAACAATTTAACAGGTGAAATCCCTGTTCCTTTTGGCAACTTATCGTCTCTTGTCGAATTTTTTGTAGCCATCAATAGTCTAGATGGGATGATCCCAGATTCATTCGGGCAGCTAAGGAAACTGGAAACTCTCGCTTTGTCTGATAATGAAATTTATGGTACCATCCCTTCCACAATCTTCAATCTCTCTGCTATAAAAGGCTTTGACGTCTCTGGGAATAGACTTCAAGGAAGTCTTCCTTCAGACATGGGAATCTCTCTTGCCAATCTCACTTTCTTTAGCATTGCTGATAACCAGTTCACTGGATCCCTTCCTTCTTCACTGTCAAATATGTCAAATCTTGAATACCTTATGGTCGACTTCAACAATCTTTCTGGAAAATTCCTGAACCTTCCTAAATCCCACAGGCTTAGTTGGTTGAGTGCCACTGGCAACCAACTTGGAAGTGGAGAAGTTGATGACTTGAGTTTCATTTCATCATTGACAAATGCCACAGAATTAGAATCACTGGCAATTAACGGCAATAGCTTTGGAGGCGTCTTGCCTGAATCCTTAGGCAATCTCTCAAGTAAACTTGTCTTACTGTACTTAGACAACAATCAGATATCTGGTCGAATCCCAGATGAAATAGGGAACCTCTTTAATCTGCAAGATATCCAGTTGTGGAACAACAAACTCATTGGTAACATCCCCCCTATCATTGGGAAACTCCAAAATCTGACAGAACTAGATTTGTCTAAAAATTGGCTCACGGGCGAAATCCCATCTTCCATAGGCAATTTAAGTACCTTGATTCATCTTTCGCTGAGGGAAAACAAATTTAATGGCAGCATCCCTTCAAGTTTGGGAAATTGCCAAAATTTGCTACGACTCGATCTTTCTAAGAACAACCTTAGTGGAAAGATACCCCATCAAATTTTTGTTGCGTCTTTGTCACTAGCTCTAAACATTTCTTGGAACCACTTGGTCGGTCCCCTTCCAGTTCAAGTCGGAAATATGAGGAATATAGGCCAGATGGATGTATCCAACAATATGTTATCCGGCGAGATTCCAAACACCATTGATAACTGTGAAAGGTTGGAGGTGCTAAACATGGAAGGGAACTTTTTTCGAGGGACAATTCCTGAGTTAAATTCATTGCGTGGTATTCAGTTTTTAGATCTTTCAAACAACAATCTATCAGATGAAATTCCTGATTATTTTGGTGGCTTCAAGTTACAGTATCTGAATCTATCACATAATGATTTCAGTGGTACATTATCAGAGGCAGGAATCTTTAAGAATGCAAGTGCAATTGCAGTATTTGGAAACCCCAAGCTATGTGGAGGTATACCTGAGCTACACCTTCCTAGATGCAAGTCGAGAAGGTCCAGGACGACTAGTCCCTCAATAATCAAACTTATGATCGGTATAATATCCGGGTTTTTGGGACTATGTATCTTGTCTGTTTCTATATTTCGTTGCTGGTTAAAGAAGGCGAAAAAGGAGCCTCCTTCTTCACACTCGCTAGAAATTATACCTTTAAAAGTGTCTTACCAAAGTCTTTTCCGAAGTACCAATGGGTTCTCTGAAGATAATTTCATTGGTGCCGGAAGTTTTGGAATCGTGTACAGAGGAATTCTTGCTGATAATATAACTCTTGTTGCAGTAAAGGTGCTTAACCTTTCAAACCATAGAGCTTCCAACAGTTTCATTGCAGAGTGCAATACTTGGAGGAGCATTAGACATCGGAACCTAGTTAAAGTACTAAGTGTGTGTTCAGGTGTAGACTATAAAGGTAATGATTTTAAGGCATTAGTTTACGAGTTCATGGCTAATGGCAGTCTGGAGGAGTGGCTGCACCCGAGCGAACCTGAACTCAGAAGGTTAAATCTTCTTCAAAGAATGAATATTGCGATTGATGTAGCCAACGCCTTGGATTATCTTCATAACCATTGCATGTCGCCAGTAGTTCACTGTGATCTAAAGCCAGGTAATATCCTTCTAGACAATGAATTTGTTGGCCATGTGGGAGACTTCGGTTTATCAAGATTCCTGTCAAATGCAACCCAAAACTTTCCAACAACCGAAACAAGTTCAGAATTGATAAAGGGCTCTATCGGATATGCTGCCCCAGGTAAGTGCATTCTAAATCCCATCTTAAATTGGATTTCCCTTTTCTTTTCTACAGGTTGAGCCATATGAACTCTGTGCCTTGCTTTTGCTCATCAAATTTATTTCCCTAACGAGTTGCATTATACTTGCATTGGTCACAAAAAAATTTCTGTTACTTGGAGCACTGAAATTTCTCTATCACTTTTCTCACACCCACTACGACTTTGATATAATACTCGTGACATATAAAACTACAGCAACCAATATTAGTCTATATTTCTTTTAGCCACTGTTTGGCCCCCATTAAATTCCATTACATTACATTAATTTTTTTTCTCTCTTCATCTCAACCATACATTCATCAAATAAAATAATAATACATACAAATCTAAAACTTTTCAACCACACATTTCCCATCAATCACTATTTGATAGTTGCTCGAATTGAAATTCTATCATAATTTGAGAAAATAATAATCTTAGCCCCTGTTTTGCCCCCATTAAATTCCATTACATTACATTAATTTTCTCTCTCTTCATCTCAACCATACATTCATCAAATAAAATAATAATACATACAAATCTAAAACTTTTCAACCACACATTTCCCATCAATCACTATTTGAAAAATTTTCAACCCCACAAAAATGCCAAATAATGGGGGCCAAATAGGAACTTTCTCAGAATTTTAGCAATTTTTTTATTACATATTTCTCTTCTCTTTTCCTTATTCACTGCCACAATAAATTGTTAGCTCGTTAAATATTTCTTTCACCTGATGGTACAAGTATTTGATGATATTTGGTACGGGTATATTTGAACTGCAGAGTACGGAATGGGAAGTGAGGTTTCAACATTTGGAGATGTGTACAGCTTCGGCATTCTCCTGCTAGAAATGTTTACAGGAAAGAGGCCTACAGATGACATGTTTAAAGAAGGTCTTGATCTTCACAGATATGTCAAGAATGCATTGTCTGACAGACTTGATGAAATTGTTGATCCACCACTTCTTCAAGAATTTCAAGAGAATCCCACAAGCACAGAGAGTACTGAAATACAGCATTTAAGGGGAACACAAAATTTTCGGAAGTGTCTGATTTCAGTATTCAGAATCGGAATAATTTGTTCTGCAGAATCTGCAACAGAACGAATCAATATTGCTGATGTTCTTGCTAGATTGCACTCCACTAAAAATAGTCTTCTTTAAAGTAGGTTGTCTTGAAACCATGTAGTACTGTTTTCACCCCTTAATTTATAAAATTCTGGCCAGTAACGAAAGATTAATATTTTATTTCTTTTTCTTTAGGTTTTTCGACTCAGCTTCTTTTATCTCACTACTTACATATATTGTCCAAATCTAGAGGGCTAATAATTGGAGAAGCTCCTCAAAATTTTAAGTGAATCTTACAGAGAAGTATCAATAAATTTGTAAGTTGCCCCAAATGAAGCTTCACTATACATATTTTAGAGCAAGACAGTAGGAAAACATCAGTTAATTTACAATTTTAACAAAAGAAGGCTGCATTTCCATAAATATCATCAACATATGAGCTATATACAAATCACAAAATTTCAGGGAGACCTAAAATTTGCAATTAAGAAAAGATGGAGAGTTGGGATTATACAAAATCCAGTTCTATGCACATTAGAGAGGAAAGGATAATCTCCAGACACTCAGAATATACATTTTCGCCCAGAATAAATACTACTAAATTTTCCATCTTTTTCTTTTAGGATCTGTTTGATTGGCAAAGGTGGAAAGGCTTTCCAATTCCATATAAGTTGGAAAATAAAAACCTAACTACCTCATAGGAATGCATTTTCCATGAAATTGGCAAAAAACAAGTTTAAAGTGATTGTACCTTGGAATTCGAACTCCATTTTCACTTTCGTATCAAACAGCCAAAGTAAAAATTGAATTTCTCGAATGTGACATTTTCCATGAAATGTAAACCAATCAAACGGACCCTATGTAAAAGAATAGACTAATCAGATAAAGGAAATTAATAACTGTAAGAGATTAGGCAAAGAAGTTCCTAACCTGCTTCACCTAAATCGTTATTTCAACAAGTAAAAGTTTTGTTGATGGCCTTTTATTTCCTGACCTTTTTCTCTTCTATGTTGGGCATGAACCTTGGAAGGGATAATAACATGTTTACGCGGGAGACATCTTCAAGACCGGACCATTCTTTTCCACCCGCCATCCAAATCTCTCCAGGTCTGAGGCTGAGACTTCCTCCTTATTTTCTTCCGAAGCTTCCTTGAACTCCTGTAAGTCCTCTCCAAGGACCACTTTGCCAGTTATAACAGTGCCAGAGCGGTAAATTTCAGTTCAACCAGAAGCAGTTGATAGATTATTGAAGTTTGAATCAAGGAAGAGACAGACAGCTGCACAGTCATCAACTTTAGAAGTTGGATACTTCGACCTCCGAGCCCAAATAGCCGAGTTTACCAAGCGTCGAGCTGCAAATGAACGTGTTGGGCAAGAGCCCACAATGTCCACCACCTCATTATTAGATAGCACGTCCAAATCCGAAATGCATGTAGAAATTACATCCAACCTAGAGAAAATGTTGAGATATCGAAAGCAGGAGATGATGATTATGAATCTCAGGTTCCATACCCCATCCGTTGCTAAGACTACAAACTCATCCTTATCAATGATGCATCTGCTGGAAATTTCAAGAGCAGAGATAATACCAAACTCCTTGAGGCAGAAATCTCCGAATGCACGTGCCATAGCGAGGCCAGGAGAGTCGCTGTGTGGCAACCAAACTCTTGCAACCTCAGGTTCAACCTGAAGGGCAAAATACGTCCTTTACATTTGTGAATCCTCTCTGCTTCCGCTGTAAGGCCAATAACGATGATATTAAAAGAAAAATATAAAATTATTTGAATATAAAACTAAACTGAGAACTCATATCATTAGTCAGAATTCCTCGTCAAAATTTTAGATCACCTGACGATATTTAGTCATGCAATGATAATTTAGCATTTAGCAGAGCATTGTGTGATCGAGATAGGGATAGAGAGAGACATCTGTACCTGGAAGATTAGGTTTGAGATCCACAGTCAACTGGACAGCAACAAGTGAATTATTTTGATCTCTTGTACCCAATACAGCTCTGGAGTCCCCAACATTTCCTATAGTGTCACTTTTCAATTCATTCACTCACCTGTTTCACTAGAGTTACTGCTGTCGTCCCACTGCAGAAGCAATCAATATTTGCAAACATCCTTAGTTCCCACTCCATAACCTTAAAAGCCTTTAGAAAAGACTCCTTCAATGTCTGAAAGATCTCTGGGTGCTTTCTTGATTATTCGAGATCAGTGAATGCTCTAGCTTCCTCATCAGCAGAAAAGGACGTATCTTCTGTTTTCATGCTACTCGTAGTATTCAAACTGACCTCTTTAAGAACATTGCCATTCTTTATATTAGCTTCCCAGTTTGTTCTTAGTTTCAAAGGAAGGGAGTCTCTCACGCACTTCGCAACCATATGACCATTAGGACCATGGCCATCGAAAACACCACAGAAGACCGCGTCTGTCCTTGAACCAAAATTCTGGACATTTAATGTCATAATGAATTAGTAAATGCCAATGTCTTGCAAACCACTTGAGATTGAAAATAGCAATAAAATGGTCGATATAGCAAGATAGTTTGTTCATTTATCAGAGGTCATATGCCCTCTTCGATGAGTAAGAATAATCATTTAACAGGATTGTAAGTTACGTGAATGTGCATAAAAACTTCTATTAACTAATCATAGAACCAAGGTTACAAAAGCCAATAAGATGCAAAATCATAGTGTGAATAAGATTCTTTTGAAGAAGCCACAGAAGGATGAAAATAATCTTGAAAAACAAGAAATGAATTGATTAAGCACGCTCTTAATTAAAGAAGGCGTATGACTTTCCTTATGAATATACACCTGTAAAGAACAAATAAATGTCCAATAAGGTTCGTATTATCAAAAGATACATCTATTACTACTAATAATTTAGCACCCTAACTGCAGAAACCAACAACAGAGAAAGCACAAGTTTAATATTTATGAAGCACAAAAATGAAATATAGAAAGCAACAAATTAAATAATTATGAAGATAAAAGGGAGCAGGAGACATTAACCTCCCAAACAATCATGGCATCTTGATTTATTCCTTTGTTGCCTTTCTGGGTAAAATTGAAGCTATCTCGCTCGACCCATTTAAGAACAGGCGTCCGGGAGTTCTATGCAGCTGTTTCTCCCTCCTATGATCAAAGGAAGAATTCCGAGATGCTGGGCTCCTTTTGGATCCCTTTGTCTTCCTGAATCCTCTTGGAGAACCAGGGAGTGGGCTCCTGCTTTCACTGGACATGCAGGACCCCATCCGTAGGGCCCTGATTATGTTCGGTATGCACAGAAGAGTCACACTCCCTATTTCCCAGTATTGGATCCTTCACAAAATCCCAATAAAACTTACCTTTCAAATCCTGTTGAAGAACACCCCAACCTTCCACATAATCTTCAGATAATTGACTCCTTCATTAACAAAAATAAAAAATAAATCAACCAAGTATGCCCTTATCCTATCGGTTTCGTTTTTTAATATTAGTGTTATGCAAAAAGCTAAAATAGTAAAAGGTTGAACCAAAAAAGCAGACACTATGACCCTTTCCAACTTCTTAATAATTAAAGTATCCTTTATTCTCTCTCTGAAACACACTTCACCTGCTCATCAGAACCCAAAATTGGGAAGATGAATCAGAGCTCAAGATTATTCCAGAACTCTAAACGCCGCACTCAGTTTTTTTCCTATAGGGGCCAGAGGATCGAACCCCAAATCGCTTTTTATACATTCATTGGAGAATTTACAAAAAATAAAAAAAATAGTATAATTCAACTACTACTTCCAAAACAAAACAATTGCTCAAGATGAAAGAAAGGATCAAAAAGTGCTTTGAAATGAAACGGCAATTTATTTCCAAACAAAATAACACGGTTAAGCTGGATTGTAAATTAACATACAGAAATTCGGAAGACAATATGTTGGGTTTTTTGTTTCTCAATAAATCCGAACGACGATGTTAAATCGATTTTATAGTTTGGATTAAGGGAAATTATAAAAAATCAGGGGTTTGAAGTTTAGAATTCAAAAATCAGGGACCAAACTTCATTTTTCATAACTCAGGTGATATATAAAAAGC
>CAIGRT010013999.1:0-13742 GCA_903798405.1 Fraxinus platypoda
ATTTTTTTTTTTTTTTTTACTTTTTGACAATGGTAACAAATTTCATAACCAATTGTAAAAAAATTTACACTTTAATGGACAATTTTCATGTAAAATAAAGCAAAACGAGAAAAAAAAAAAAATCCAAAATTTCAAATATTTTCCTGGTGGAAAATTATACCAATCAAACACACTTAATTAACAATTCCATGCAAAATATTTTCTAGATAATTATTTTCCCTGAAAATCATTTTCTTTCCACCCATTTTCCACATTTACAATCAAACGCACCTTAAAAGTTTTTTGTAAGGAAAGAAACCAATAAAAAATAAAATAAAAGGAAGATCATACGCTTTGTACTATTGGACTAAAAAAATATACGAGTTCTCAAATTTTTGAACATTGTCATAACACGAACGATAACATTGTCAAATTTTTGAACATTCTTTATTATAAAAATAGGAAAATAAATTCAAAAAAAAAAAAATAGAAGAAAACATTTAGGTGAAGGAATTATAAAAGAAAATCAAACATATTCCTAGGAGAAACAATAACGAAAATGAATAAATAAAAAATTAAAATTTGGGAAAAATAAAATATATTAAAAATGAGGAAAATAAAATCATATAAACGGACCGAACAGTAAAAAAATTAAAAATAATTATAAGCTGATGAAATTCATAGATGGAAAATAGAGCGAACATAAGTAATTTGTGGATTTCATATAATAAATCACGAAAATCATATAAGTAGACCGAACAATAAAAATTGAAAAATAAATTTTGTAAAAAGAAAAATTGAGAAAAATAGAGTGAACAAAATTAATTTGCAAAAATCAATCTAAAATTCATGAAAATCATGTAAACAAATCGAACTGCATAAAAAGAGAATTGAGATGGATGATGAATGAATAACATTGTGTAAAAGAAAGTGAATAACAAGTATTTTTTTACGTGAAAGGTTGGTGATTACTCATTTAATTATCTCTTCAATTTTAACACCATTTATTGTCACGTATGATTTTCATACGCTACATAGATTTTTTGTTCAGGTGGAACAAAATTGATGTAAAATGTATTTACAAAAATATTCAATTCTATGTTTGTCAATTGAAATGTGTCTAATTTTGATAACTATTGTAGAAATGACCAAATTTGACACCAAAATATCCATTATACTCTTAATGAAAGAAAAAAAAAAAAAAAACTGTTTTTTTAATTGGATGCGACATGCCTAGAGGCAATGAAGTTGCTTCCATGATTAGAAGCCACAATAATATGCAAGTTATTATCCAATGGTTCCATTTCTTGCATTATTTATTGGGTAATAACCAATTGAAGATAGGAGGAAAAGGAAGAAGATGAACTAGATGGTTACAAGTATTGATTGACTGAAAAAACTATCAAAAATTTAGATTGTCCAATGGTGTATTGCTACGTGATAAAATATAAAAAATAATGTACATGTAGTATTATTGAGCATTTTAAAAAAATCATGTCAATTGTGGATTCTTACTTACAAATTGTGTCACATCATTATTAAATAACTTTAATAGCAAAGAATTTAAAGTAGTTGTGCATTGATCATGTTATTAATAGTGAAATAAATTCTTTGCAACAACCGTTGTTGAAGAAGATGATAAATGCATGTGGCAATGTATAATCTCGATATATCGCTCTCGAAATTATCTAAACATGGATAATGATATTTTAAATATTACTCTGGACATTTTTCAAATGTCGAGAATAACATAAAAAAAAATGGGCGAAGTTAGAGAACATTTTGTATTTAGCATTTAACATATTATGTGTAGGTAGTATGTTCGTTTTAGGTGTTCGTGTGATAGCTCATCGTAGATGTTCGTGTGGTGCAACGAGTGCCCT
This sequence comes from Fraxinus platypoda, assembly GCA_903798405.1. NCBI lineage: Eukaryota > Viridiplantae > Streptophyta > Magnoliopsida > Lamiales > Oleaceae > Fraxinus > Fraxinus platypoda. The sequence continues at coordinate 1,863 of CAIGRT010013999.1, forward strand.
AATTGAGCAACACATCATGCAACGATTGGACGATGCAATCAACCATACGTTCTCGCGAGTATTATTTAAGTGTTTCGTACACCATAGATTGTCAATTAATCATAAATTAGTTCTCTTTGTTGGTTTTCATTTTTCTCCCCATTTTATCTCGTTCTTGACATTTGAAAACTAATTCTTGAAATTTGATATTTGATAATTTCAACACTTGACGTTTCATCTTTCTAAAACGAGGTTTGGTTGATAATTTTCATTTGTTCTCCACATTTCATCGCGTTCTTGATTTTTGAAAACTAATTCTTGACATTTATTAACTAATAATCTTGACACTTTACATATTGAAAACAAGGTGAGAGAGAAGGATTTTTTTTTTTTAATTATTTATTTAAGACTCGTTTTCAATTTTTTTGAAAATTTTGAAACTATAGTTGAAATTAGTTCTCTATATTTTTCATATTTTTTTTTGTTTTATTTAAATAGAGGGCATATTAGTCATTTAACAAGACTTTATTCATAAAAATAGAAGATAAAAGGTCTTCCGCATCTCAAATGTCATATAGGAATTTCTGCTAAAATGAAAGAATAGAGGATATTCTGCAATACGGCCAAAGGTTAGGAAATCTTGCGATAATAAGCCTACAAATTACGTGGAAGTGAAGTGAAGTGAAGTGAAGTGAAGATAAGATGAAAATGACGACTTTTTGCTCCCCAATTTAAAAATATACGATTGGTCATGATCCTCATGGTATCATCAATTTCTAGAATGCCTTCTTCTTAGAGCCTGTTNTACAGATGCTCATTTTCTACAGTAAATCAATTCTCATTTTCAACCACACATTCTTCAATAAAATAATATTTTTCATCACATCAATACTTTTTTCTTCTTTTTCAACCACACGTTCCCCATCATATCACTATTCAAAAATCAATTCTTCCCCCAAAAATCCCTACCAAACACACTCTTACTCTGTCTTATCAAGAAGAGTAAAGGGAAAAAAAAATACGCAAACTTTGCCACCGATTGAATTAAGTTAACTATTTTCACTGCTAAATTTTTTAAGTTGTTTATTAATTGCTGAATTTCTTAAAATTGGGTATTGGGAAAAGTGAATATGAAAATGGCAGAGGAGAAGAAATTAAATAAAGAGAACTCTATTAAAGTAATTTCACAAAGATTATTTATGTAAAGAGGAATCTATTTAAGTTAAGATTATTTATGTCAATAAGAAAATTAATTTCACTTAAGATTATTTATGTAAATAAGAAAATTACTTAAAATTGTGGTGAAGTTAACAAAACTTCGCAGCGGTAATATCTAAAATTTATTAATGGTTTTGACTTAAATTTTAAGGGTTATGCTACATGTACATTATCTTTTTTACATAATTTTTTTACCTATACTCACAATAGGGTATGAGGATCACACATTTGAGAGTTTTTTATTCACGCGGGCCCCGCACGCATGTGAGAGGGTGACACATTTTCGGTAACCCACGTTCGGTACAAATATAATTATCCAAATTTTAATAAGTTGAATGAACTAAGCCACCGTTTGGCCCCCATTTTTTTCCATTTCATTATATTAATTTTTTTCTGTCTTCATTTCAACCATACATTCATCAAATAAAATAATATTACACACAAATTTAAAACTTTTCATTACTTTTCTACCACACATTCTCCAATCAATCACTCTTTCAAAAATTTTCAACACCCTAAAGGGGGCCAAACGGGGGCTAACTCCACAGACGTGCTGAATAAAGTCAAAACTGCTCCTGCCCCCAATTATTGTCCGAACTCCGATAATTCAATCATCAGGTACACGTTCTCTCAACGCCAAACCTCCAATTTTCTCTACTGTCTCCTCCCAACTCTCTATCTGTATCTCTCGTGTATATATGTACTCGCACATCTATGTTTATATTTATGCATATCGGTATAGTTTGAATTGGAAAAGGGTTGCCACTTCCTATGATCGTATGTTTTTATACATGTTTGATTTGTCTCATTTTTACTTCACCAAAGCAGATCTAGACTTAAAGGTTTCTCTACAAATGGTTTACTGTGTTTTGTGATGTGAAACGGTTACGCGAGATTCTGGATTTATTTAGTGTAGTCTGTGTAGTAAATATCTTTGATTGTGCTTTTTTGCTTAGTTCATAGAAGTTTAGCTGATGGGTTTTTGGTACAAGCTAAATTTTTTTAGATAACTTTTAGTGGTAATCTCGGTGGTAATTTGTTTCTTGATTTTGATTCAAAATTTTGGTTGAAGGAGGTGATGGGTTTTCATGAGCAACATCTTTACTTGGTGTGGGTAACAATTATTGTACGCATATGTTTGAGTGGGATGGTTCATTACTTACCCATAAAATGTGAAGAAAAGAAAAGAAAAAATTCAAGATAAATGGCCGAATTTGTGTAGTTGTAATTTGATGAGGGATAAGTTTTATGGCATATTGTGAGGGAAGACCAGATATGGGCGATGAATTAAGAATTTCTGTTCTCCAAATTGATACCTTTCAGTAAATATATTGTGACTATTTCCAAAAAGTTCAATACCAAATTTGAAGTACTATTCCAAATTTAACCCGGAGGACAATAGAAATATATAGGAATAAAGAAGTATAGTATAAGACTTTTGATCTGTAAGGGGAACTGCCACTGATAGTCATTTTGCACTGTTGGTTTCCATTCTAATCAGTGGTTAACATGGTTAAGTGAACAATTTTATTTGTTTAAGATGCTTGGGTTCACACCTGTCAAAATCCTTTTGTGACCGTACTGAGGGAGTGTATTTTATATATTAGTGAGACAAGTTGGGGAGGAATTTTGATTTGCTGGTTCCCGTTCTACGCTTGTCCTAGTTGGAACAACTTAAAGTAAATTTTGTTCATAGCATGTTTGTTTGTCCTTAGAAGTAAAAATCTTTCTAATATTTTAGGTAAAACCTCAAAGAAGTAATATACCTTTTTTGTTTTATGTAAACTTAATCATGAGTAAGTAATATAGCTTCCAAACATGCTTTTTATGCTTATACTGCTATGTTCTGAAAGTCTTTTCTCTGTTGTACCTTCCAGTGTCAAAGAACTGATTGGTAATCTTTTGTTCATAGAATTTCACATTTAGGCGTTGAAGATATTCAAGTATGGTAGAAAAAGATTAGAACTCTAAGCTGCTGTCCTGTTCGTCTGAAAATGATCTTCCCCTTTTATGCATCCTAGAATATGCATGGGATCGCATGTTAGAAATTCTCTCTCCAATCCTCTATGCTTTGTTGGGTGAAGTTCTCCTTAAGAATTCTTGAATAGGTGATTTAAGTCTCTAAACCGTGCTTTATTGAAGCAAATATTGATGCATTAGTAGCTCTAGATCTATAGAACCTCACAAGAAGTATGCAAACATATTTTTTAATATCTTCGGGGAGATGCTTAGCTTAGCTGTATCATCTTTGAACATAAAATAGAGTCCGGAGGAACCACTAAACTTTCATCAAATTTCACTGCATCCGCTGAACATCCTTTTGTGTCACTTTACCCACTAGTCTTCCAATTCATTTCACTTTCGGTGTTGGTCAATTTGAGTACTGATGTTGATCGAGTCCCATACACATAGAATGTGTGCTCTGATAGTTAACTGATTAAGCTGAAACAAAGATAAAAATTCAAGGAGTTGATCAGATGATCTCAAAATGCTGCTGTCTTTTTACTTAAAAATATCATGAAAGAAGAAATGGCTGAATCCTAGTGATTAAAAAAATGTTGAGTATTCTGAATATAAGTTTGATGGGGTACCTTAATTTGAAAACACAAGTCAATATGCTCATATATTACACGACAGCTTCTGAGATAAGAAACAAATACAAGTTTTAGTTAAAGAGCAAACTCTTATACATTATTTAGAATTCTTAGTGAAGTAGTAAAATATCATTTCTAATATTGTGAAATGATTTCCATGGCTGGATGAACATGTTTGAACAGCAAGAAAAATAAAAATAGAAGGCAAAGGTAATGCACGCCTTGTGGAGTTATTTAAAGAAACAATAGTGATTAATATATACAACTGGCTAGGTAAAGTGAGAAAGGAGATTTTATTTAGAGGTTAATCTTAAAGCTGTTATCATTTGATAAAGATGTTAAACACGGACATTTGACTCTTATGGAGTCAAAAAGGGTTTTAGATATAGTATCTTTCTTTTAATCCTACTATTTGACACCATTGTATTTTAACATATGTTTTACATTTTCTTGATGTTGGAAGTGCTAAGAAATTAAGTTCTCAAGCACCATATCGTCTAATTGGGTGTTTTTTTTTTTTTTTTCTCCATCATATTCATTCTTCTGATGTGTATTTTATTCTAGTGCTACATCACCTTTATAACATGAGCAACTGAAATACTACAGCATGGCATCAAGCAGTAGTCAGAATGGAATTCAACTCTTATTAGCTGCTGAGCAAGAAGCTCAACATATTGTCAATGCTGCTAGAACTGGTGATTATCTCTTCAACGTCATTGTCGCATATCTATCCAATTGGTTCTTTCACACTATCAAAATGGGCACTCCTTGTGATAGAGGGACTGAACAAATTGATGAAGACTCTATTACTGGAAATTTCATAGTATAGCTCTGCATATTTTATATGACATATCATGATGACCTATAGATTTCGGTGCCAGGAAGACTTTTTTCACCTTTTGGTTGGAAGGAAAATGTGAGAGGGACAAAAAGTACGATGGAAAGCAAATTTTTTAGTTTATTGTAAATGTCCCTTGACGCTGATTTTTGTTATGCGTCACTTAAAAGATGACCGGTGGAGAAAAGCATGCGCAATTCTCAACCTGAAATTCTTGTCATTTGCAGTGGCTTGTGTTATAATTAAAATATGAAACATTGAATTTATCATAGCTGAATAACTTAATTATAAATATTGTGCAATATAACACGAGTTCTTGTGCTATCTGTAAAACGAATGATAAACCTAATAGCCACTTTTAGAGATCTTTTGCATTGCATTGTCCTTGAATGAGGCATTTCTTTTGTGCCTCCATTGCCCTTAGGTTTGAGCTAGTCAGCCTATGTAGCGGCTTTTCAGATAAGCTTGATCCAGGTTTAATGGCCTCAATCTATTTCAGGCAAAAACTTGAAGGGTTGGTTTGTGGCTAATAATCTTTCTTTGAAATATGTTAATATTTAACAAGTAAAAAGTCAAAAATCAAATATCAATTATTTCAATGAGTATAATAGATCCCATATTTGAATTTTTTTTTTTTTTTTTCCTTTTTATCAACTTGGGTAGAAAAAGTTAAATGGCTTGATCTCGAGCTAGAGTCTCAAAACGTGTATGGACCTTAGTCTATAAACTAAACTTGACAAGCCCCATTGTGCTCAAAAGTCTGAGTAAAATTGGCTATGGCTTATTTGTGCTTTACTTGGGAGAAGCAAATTATGCGTGTAATGAATTCTTGAACTAGTGATTTTAATGTGCTGTGGCCTTCGTGTGCAGCAAAACAAGCTAGACTGAAGCAGGCAAAAGAAGAGGCTGAGAAGGAGATTGCTGAATTCCGCGCTCAAATGGAAGCTGACTTTCAGAGGAAGGTGGCAGAGGTGAAGTAAAAATAACATTTACCTTTTATGCCGTCCTAAAACTGTAATTTGATTTACACATTGAAGCATAATGATCCAAATTGTTTTATTATAACATGATTGAGCTGATTCTGGCTAGCGTTTTCTGTAATCAATAGTTTCATAACAAAGTTCTAGATTTCTTAGCTTTTTCATTGTCTCATGCTCTATCGAACAGAGTAGTGGAGATTCGGGTGCTAACGTGAAGCGCCTCGAACGAGAAACCGATGCAAAGATCCAACATCTGAAGACAGAGGCTTCAAGAATTTCCCATGACGTTGTCCAAATGCTTCTGAGGCACGTGACAACTGTAAAGAACTAAAAGATCTTGGTTAAGCAAAGTTCATCGAGACTGTTGAGCGCTCTCCTTGTGTTAATTTGAGATGGATATTATGGCAAATGGAACTCTTGTTAGACTTGTATTTTAGCATATTTGTGTCGTGTAAGTGAATCCCTTTGATTGAATAAAACGAGTTCAATTGCTCTCATGTTAGTTGTATAGTTTTGTTCAGTATGATCTTTCCAAACGCACAAGTGTTTCTATGGAAGCTGGTCGATTTAGCCTGGCTAATATTAAACATAATTTAGATACAATTGAGGAAGATCAATAAAGTTACTCCAAAGAAATACTTGTAGAATGGTCCCAGGTCCCCCTGTTAGCAGCTAAATAGGTAGAATTCACCTTTAAAATCAACTTGTAAGAGGAAGGTGCTTAGAGTAAACCCATAAGGCGGGCATTTCACGATCAACATGGGGTACGATTATATCATTGCATTCCACTCCTCTTCAAGACCAATATTCATGGCCCCCATTTACCTAGTTGGTGAGTCCATGGAACCGATCTTCTAATGCATATTGATCTATCAATCAAAAACAACCCAACAAACTAAGCCTCTTCCTATATACTTGGGAGTCGACTACATGTATTGATATGATATTGAGTGGATTTGGTGTTGGTTTCTTCCTCAGGAATGCAGCATTGAGAGATCTTGAAGAATTTGCTCCACCACGATCCCACAAGCGAATAATCCTACACCAATAAGTGCAGGTCCTGCTCTTGATATTGCTGTTGGGTCAGCGCCCTGGCCCTTTTTCTTGTTCATTGCCCACGCCATGGCCGGGGGAAGAACCCCATATAGCATTGTCATGCAATAGCCTCCCTGTTCCAAAACTAACCTTACGAATTCCATTTGAAATGCCATACTTATTAGCACCAGGTTGTGAAGGGGGGCTAATTTCAACTTACAGCAATATCTGTGGCTGCTGAAAATGCACCTGGTACTGTTGTTGATACAAGAAGAGATGGAGCAATGACCATAGCTGTTGCTGTTAAGCTTGTCCTATTTCTACTCCACCAATAATAGAGCAAGTTTGATTTCTGCTACAGTAAATCACCATAAATTAGGGAGTATATATTGGCATAGATGCGATGATAATATTCACAATATATTTGGAAGAAATACGAGCTACCTCTACAAGTTGTGTCGAGGGGGGATACAAGAACAAATTATTAAGTTGCTCCTTGAAGAACTCGGAGAAACCCAAAATAGTGCCAATTAGAGAAGTTCCAACAGCCAGAAGTGAAAAGGCCTCCACCATGAATGAAATTCCACTCCATCTCACACTAAATAAGAACAGAAGGCAAGCTGATATGAAAAATAAATTATGGACAACCCATGCCAACCCAGTCCTGTAAGCAGCATGCTGTTTTGGGACTCTATTCAACAGGGATGACACCACTAGACACAAGAAAGATCCACAATTTTCAACTAGAAACATTAACAAGCAATAACCGATTAGCCAAACTGTTTTCCTGATTAATGGATGAATCTATAAGTGAAAATGAACTACCTCATAAGCAATTCCACAGGATCAGCAACTTCGTTTGCCTGGCTTGAGAGGCCAAGTGCTATTGCATTCCAAACAAGCAATGCCACCAATGGCACGACACTACCAAGCAAAACTGAAGTCCTTACTCTCCTAAGATCGCCTCCCAGATAAGCACATAGAACTGCAAAAAGATCCAATGTGATTAAACCCGAAAAAAGTTTCACTCATTCTTATTAGTCCAAGATCATCCACTCTTGAGTAAAAAGAGAAAACGTGATAGCAGAGAACGAAGAATATTCACCAGGCGCAAGATCATGATAAACCAAAGAAAATATCATTACTGGAATAGTTGCTGGAACCTTTTCCCAGTCACCACTTGTCTCGGTCACTGGCCATCCTCCAAATGCAATAGCTAGAACTTCAATTGATATCAGCAAACCTGTTTCAACATTGTATCATATATCATTAGGATAAGGGGAGAAATCTAATTAGTAACATTAGAGCTGCCAAAAGAATTTTTCTATATACTTGAAATACGTAATTCTTTCTTGAAATTGCTCAGAGTTTCAAGCTATGATTTGAACTAGTCCTGATACCTATCATGGATGTCGTTAGCCATTGGTTCACTTGATCAGTAGCTTGTGTACCTCCAACAGATATAAAAATCGAGAAAAGGGCTGTGAAGAGAACTCCAGACACTGATTCGGGAAGATTGATTAAATGATAAAGGATCTCCCCAGACTTGGAACTATACGCGATCATAGAAGTGTAACCTAAGAATATATAGGTCCCCGTCGCTAGAGCTCCACCCCACTCTCCTAGCGTCTCTTGAGCCATGGTTCTTATGGATATTACCTCTAATTCATCCTCGTCTACTCTTATTTTCTTCTTTCTTAGCAACCACACATTAATTTCAACCAATAACAAAGCTTCAATTAATAGAAAAGCCCAACATACTGTCAACGATATTGAACTCGGAAGTAGTCCCTGCAACACAAAATAAAGGCAAGAGTTAACACAATCCAAATGCAAAACTTTTATCAGCACCACATAACTGAACTTCACCCATTTCCTTTTATCCCAACCAAAACGAGTGCATTAACTACACTTGATGAATTTAATGCTGTGAATTATTAATAGTTACGAAAAAATCAAAAACAACAAATTAAGCTTTGTTCTCAATAAATTTGAAGTCGGCCACATGAATCGTTTTAAGCTGGCTGTCAACCAAATGCAACCTCCTCGTTTACCCGAACTTGGGGCGGGCTTGCTCTCAACTCTTACAATAGCAGGAAATATTTATTTCCATTACAAGGATGAAATATGTGGATCCTCTAGTTTTGATCAGTCTTCAACAAATCAAAAGAAAAATTAGTTCAATATGGAACATATACGGTCTCAACATTTAAAAAGAATTTACCCTTTTGCCTTCTTTTACACATAAGGTAAAAATTGGTGTTTCCACGCCCCTTGGATCAATAATTTGTATAAAAATTATAAAATTTTAAATAGAATTTCTTTCCTGAAGTAGTTAAAGTTACCGCAGGGGAAGTTTTCTTTGGAAGAGCAAGAATCCCAGAACCAATACTTGTTCCAATGATGAGAGCAACTGCACCAGCAATACTTCCTTTTTCCTTTGAAATTTGCACTTTCTCCTCACTCAATTTCACTACACAAAACTTCATTCGCTTTTTCGCTGAAAATTTCCAATTACGAGTTTGCTGCCTTCTTGAATGAGAATGGCTGTAAGCAGGGCCCCAATAGTTTCTGGTGAATTTTTGGGAAAATCAGATGAATTCATTAAATGAATACTAAGAAAAATGAGGTAACTATAAACAGTGATCAAGAAAAGAGAGAAAAATAATACATCCCGGAATTGAAGGGTATTTTGATGCTGGGTTGATGACATCTTGCCCATGATGGACTTGTTAATTTTGGAATTCCGCGGCTCTCAGCAACAAAGGGAGAAGATGAAATCATGTGATGAAAATCCATCACTCTCTCTCTCTCTCTCTCTCTAAGCTCCCAGTACCGTAATATCCGGGAACTCGATGTTGCTAGCAGGGGTTCAGGGACTGCATTTATGGTTGCTAATACAGTTGATGAATTTTTTTTTTTTATACAATTCTGCTAGAAAAACGGGTTACAGGATTTTTGGCAAACGTAGACTTCACAAATTTTACAGTTCAAAAAATTAAACAAAAAATTGTCAATAAAAAACTACCAAATCAATCCCTGTAACAGGCCCCGTCTCTGAGCCTGTTTCTTCAGGTTTTTCCCCATTTTTTTACAAAAAAGTATTGACCTTTTATAAAGGTGCGCCAAAATTGAATTGACACTAATTGGACAAGCACATTACACAAGTTAAAATCTATTAGCAATTATTTTTATCTTGAAGGGTAAACTAATCTTTTTACTTGTTTAACAATACTCTATAAAATCTTATTTTCTATGTATTTTCATTTTGCAATTGAACAAGAATTCCTAACTTTCTGTTCATCTCTATATGTTTATTTGCTGGTAGGTTGTGCTTGTTAAAATATATTAGTTATTTGTATATTAGTTTCACATGTACTTTTATTCGGCTTTCGCTCCCTTTTTGACTCTGGTTTGATTTCGTATCTCGAAATTTTATATTTTTTGCACCTTTCATTGATAGTTTTTAGTTTATTTCGCAATTTCTAGGATTTGAGAATATTATTTTCAGTCTATTAATGTGCAGTTAAATGGAAATAATTATTCTTATTCGAATTATGTTATGAATAATTTTTTGAAGGGGCAAAAGGATGGGAGGTTATGTTTCGGGTACCTTTGTTAGACCTACAGATAAAAAGACTACTAATTATACAAAATTCTTAGGTACCTGGGAATCTGATAATTCGAACATTATTGCTTGGGTTAATAATTCTATTGGACAATCGATAGGCACTCAATTGAAAAAATGTGAGCCTAACAGTTAGAGAGTGATATACATGCCCTTCAATGGAAGAATATGAGTGTTAAATGAGTTTTATTTTTGATATGACAATTGATAATTATATTTTACACATTTATCTAGATCGTTAAACATGAAAATTTGAGTGTACTTTTGATGAATTATATCTTGATCTCTTCCATATATTGTGTGTTAGGTAAAACTCAATAATAAAAAGTAAATTTGAAAGGAATGAACGAAAACGGGCGAGAACGGAAGATTTTTAAAGTTCAAGGACTAAATTACAAATATTTAAAATTTGATTTCGACCAAGAGACGATGATTAAAGATGACAAAAGATCCAATTGGATGGAGTTGAAAGATAAAGGACGAAAATTACACAAAGAAAGGACTCAAGCTGAACAATGGAGCAAAACTAAGGAACAAATTCATAATTTCCCAAAGGTCAAGGGTTGTGATTGAACCTAGTAAAGGGATGCAATCACATGGGTTTCGTTCCAGTTGACAAGTCAGTTTCCTTATTCAATTGAAACTTTTTTTGGCAACTATTTTTGACGTGATTTTTTTTACCTAATTACAGCTTACTTAAGTATATTACAAGGTCCAACATTAGGGGAACCTCTCACATTATAAAATAACATACAAATCTTGCAATCAAGGGAGTTCGATCTATCGTATTTTAAGGAGGAGAACAAGTCTAGCAAAGAATTGAATGTAATTAGCATCAATAAGTTGAAAATTCAAGACTCGAGAATATAGATCAAGAACAAGAAATAAATTCACATCTCTCGTGTATTTTTTTATTTCAGGTGATGATTTTTTATAGCTCTTGTTATAATTTTTATATGCTAGGCTAGATTTTTTTTTATATTGGAATGAAGATGATACCTTCTTATTTAATTATTTTCAATTCAACTACTAGTTAGTTAATTTGTGTTCTTGATTGAACTTGTATGCCTTGTTGTATTACTTGAATGCTTGCCTACCATATAGGTAATTAACTACTTATTAAGTTTCCGAGAAGTTCATGATAGATTTAGAACATTGTAATTTCATCATATGGATCAATAGATGTTAGAGATGACATTTATGGCATATGCAACCATATAGGTAATCGAGTAATTAAATGTGTGATTTTTCATATGAATTCAGGATATGGATATTACAGGGTCGTGCTTAGAATATGTTCGACTTACCTCAAGAAAGATAGTTGAATATAATTGGATTGTTGATGTCAAGGAAACACAAATTACATGAGATAACATAGGTCGAGAATTGAAATTAGGATAATTAGGTGGATTCGTAATTCTAAGTTATCATTCTCATATTTAGTTCATAACATTTTGTTGACGCACAAAATAGACAGCCCAATTCAAACAGCCCAAGGGAGGAGACAGCCCAAGAATGAAAGTGGCCCAAAAAAGGAAACGGCCCACGAGAAGAAGCATAGTCAAAGAAGATCAGGATAAAAGGCCCAATCAAGAATAACGTTAAGAA